>CATIWJ010004085.1:0-16310 GCA_949640765.1 Croton laevigatus | reverse complement strand
TTATACAATTGTGTGAGATTAGATATTTTGTAGTGGAGTTTTATTTATGCAACAATTCCGTGGGGAAAAAAAAGTTTCATGTTTACTTTTCTCTTCTGTTTGATTGAGTCATGTGAATTGAGTTCATTTTCTGAAGGGACTGTGATTTGTGGAGCACTGAGCAGACCAGACCACGATTCTGAAGTCATATAAGTCGACTAATGTAAAATTAATCCAAAAAAGGCAGCTAAAACCTAATTAACTGCTCCTAATAGCAGCAGTTATTGACACTGTTCTTGGTAAAAATTCAAATGCAATTCCAACTTATTGCGATCATATGACTAGTTTTAGTTTAGGTTAATGTAGTTATTACATTATGAATGATGAAAGTTCAGTTATGGCCGTCTATGGTGAATGAATATTCTCTATACCATGCAGCAAAGAATTTTCAGTAATGCAAATAAAAAATATATATATATTTGAGAAAATTATTTTCCAAACATTTTCTCTGTACAAATCAAAGAATAATTAATTAAAATTTCCCAATTGTTTGATACTAATTTAGTTAAAAAATTAAATAGTTCTTTTTCTTAGGGAAAAATGCAATCCAATACTCACTCCATCTCGTTTTAAGAGTGTTCATTTTGATCATTTTAAATGAAAAGTGTCCATTTTATGGCAATTGGTTTTTAATTTATAACTTAATTATCCTTCAACTCCTAATTAAATTACATTGAAAAAAAAAATTATGCTTCAAAACGTGTATCATTAAGTTGTTTAAAAATCAACTAATTTGAGGTAAACTGTAGTGAATTTTTAATAAAATTTAGGTGACCCAATTGTTTAATTAATCAATTTATGTGAAAAGATTCTTGGTAAAAAAAAATTATGTGAAAAGGTTGGAGATGACACTTAAATTGTTTAATTAATCAATTTATCGTCATAAATATCTATTTTTAATTATTTATCTTGTTTGCTATTCGTTTAATGTAATACTCGTCATATTGTGTATGGCTAATTATTTTATTCCAAAAATTTATTTATTTATTTTTGGGGATAGCCAAGAACATAACAAATGAACATTCACAAACTGTTCTTCCTTTAACTAAAAGTTCCAAAACATATTTTTCACATAAAATTGGAAAATACGTCAATTGGAATTCACATCTATAAACAGCAAGAACATAACAATCACAATTCACTGTAGTAATTTGGAAGCATGGGCTGGCTTTGAAATGCCACAGCCCATAAAAACCGACGCACCGTCGAATAAATAAACTTGGTGAGTCATTGCGCGTCTCCGTTAGTTTGGTTACCGTTGCTGTGCTTCTAGAAGCACTCGTTTTTCGGTTACATCATATTTTTTTTTTTCTTTCGTAACAATATACTAGTGAAAAATTCGAGTAAAATACGACTATGATCTCCAAATGAATTGACCATTGAATGGGTTCTTAAGAGAAAATAAATAAATAAATTTATATATATATACCTGCTTTAGCATCATCTGGTCCACGATGGGGACTCTGTTTTCGTAATTTAATAATCCCTTATTTCCACTTTTAAAAAAATAAAAAATAAAAATTTGTAATCCTTGATTTCACTTGTTTATCTAGAAGCTAATCAATCAAAGAATGGTGCTTTATTTAAAATTTTATTAAAAACTTGTTATGTACGCGTCACGTTCTGATTTTTTGCCACATTGAAATGGTCAACATTAAACTTTTTTTTATTTTTTATTTTTTTTTCATTAAACTCATTTAATTATATCATAAATTTATTATAATAAAATCCCATTTCTTTTCATGATTTGAAAATAGAGGTAAAGATGAGCATTTTCGTCCATTAAATCTTAATAAAATTCGTGAAAAAATATTATGAATTTTTTGAATAAAATTAATTTGGAAGTGAAATTTTGGAAAGCTATGAATATTTTAACAAATTATAGGAATATTATCTTAAGTTAATTTCTTTTTTAACGAATCTTAAGTTAATACTTAAACCTAGCTTCCCATCCATTATTTGACAATATGCTTTCATGTCTTTTATGCTTTATCATTTCTAAAACTAAAAATAGTAGTGTTACTTATGCTGTTATGGGTTCTTTTTTTTTTTTTGGGTTTGTAGATGGCTGGTAGTGAAATTTTTATATCGAATTTAAGTGTGGTTTTCTCCATAAGTTAAGAATTTCGGCAAAAATTTCGATCGGTCGCCATCACAACTTATGAGTTCTGCTGTTGGTACGCGCTGATCCATTAGAAAGATGACGTTGAGACGAATCTAATGTCACAAACCGCGCCTCCATCGATAACCAAAGCAGCCTTACTTGCCTGTCAAAGTTCCAGCGGTACTTTATCTCTCTAAATTCAGATTTTTCAACTGCATTTTTCGAGACTTTCCAATGATTGAATGTTGAAAATAAGTACATATTATGAATCATCGCATCGATAACTTCAATTTGGTATACTCACTTGCCCTGTTTGTCGCCGAAAATGAAAGTCAGATTTTGAGTTTGAACAATTTCATATTTTGTCCTTGTGAAGATATCTAGTTTGGTACTTTTGACAAAATTTATTTTGGTACTTTGACGATTTTTTTATTTTACAGAAGTACTAAAGTGTCCAACAGTCATAAAATATATGGACTTAAAAAAAATAATATTGAAAGCTAAAGAATTAATTTATCTAATTCGTCAAAATAAGGAATTAAATTATAAATTACCCAAAATTCAAATAACATATGTTAAGAAACTCAACAAATTATTTCACATGACATCAATTTCATAAATTAATTTTAAAACATATGATATTCTCTATAATCTTTTAAAACATTTTACTGAACTTTTTATTTAGTATACATTTTACTGAGTTTCTTTAAAATTTGCAAAAACGCCGTACGAAGGGGATGAAAATGGGATGCTATTGTAGATGGGTCACGTCATTTATTGCGTACAAACAATCAATTTATTCCTTTATTAATTAAATACAGTTTTTGTATATCAAAAAAAAAAAAAAGGAAAGTACTATAAAATATCATCGCATAATTTAAATCCTTAGCCATGTTTAATTCTGATTCAAGTTACTTGACTTTTTGGAAATTTTTTTATAAAAATACTTAAATTTTAATTTTTTTTTTAAAATAGCTGAATTTTAAAAATATTTTAAAAAAATCATTTTGCAGGTCACATGGTTCATAGTCGATTGCTTGATAACATGACTTTTTCAAATTTACAAATATATACATATTATTCTCCTCTTTCATTGCATTTATTTAAAATTTTTAATATTTTCAGAAACTATTTGAGAGAAGAGTTTACTTATTATTATTATTATTGTTAATTTCTTTTCTAGGGATATTAATTTTTCTTTTTATTAATTCAAGCTTTAGCTCTGGTTTTGTAGTTTCATAATGCAACAGATTGAAAATTTTGATGCCATCCTCTATATATTTCTACAATCTATCATATTTATGAGTATCAAAGTGCAATGGATTGATAAATTTGATGTCTTCCTCAGCAGATGCAAGTCTGGAGCAACTTAAAAAGATAGTTATAAGTGACTGTGAAATGCTGAAAAAAATAGTAGCAAATGAAGAAGATGGTGTACTTGAAAACAAGATTGTTTTCAAGTAACTAAAAGTGTTGGTTCTTGATAATTTACCATGTTTTGCAAGCTTTAGCTCTAGTGATTATGCCTTCCACTTTCTATCTTTGAAAGAAGTAAGAATTGAAGAATGACCCCACATGCAGCTTTTTGCTCGAGGAGAATTGAGCACTCCAAAGCTCTCATACGATCTTAACAGTATTATAGAGATGGTACGTAACAATTGACAATGTTTTAACGTTATGTATATATTTTATTTATGCATCTAGTAATTGAAAATTTATGCAGCCAATTTGTCATTCTGCATATAATAATTCTGCAACAATGGCATTTATACAATTCCATGCATTAGAATTTAATATGATGAAGTAGCATAGAACTATTTGATTTACCAATTATAGTCTGCTAGCTTCAAGGCATTCTTATCCCTATCCCACGTAAAATTTAATTAGGGATGGGCATGCGGCGGGGAAATATTTTTCATCCCTATCCCACGTATATAATTTGTTCCCCATTCTCATCTCATTCACACAGGTATAATTTTTCCTCATCTTCCTCCATGTGGAAATTTCAATTTTTATAGGGTTTCCCAATCCCATTTCAAAATTTAAAAAATTATTAATATTAATATTAATTAATTATTGGATCACAAAACATAAAAATAATACTTTTAATTTATATAAACTAATGAAGAAAATGATATATTAATAATTTATAAAATTTAAAATAACTATTAATAAATTCACATTCATTTTTCTATTAAAAAAAATCTAATATCTCAAAATTTAAAAAGAAATTAATTATTCTTATTGTAATATTGTCTTCTCAAATAGTCTCCACACAAGATTCAACTTAAAATTCAAATATAAGATAAGTATAATAATTTTTTTGATATTAGCTTTTAATTAATTAATAGAAATTTTAATTTTTTTAAAGTTATTCGCTATGTCAATTATTATTATTTTAATTCATTTACTATTATAATATATTAAAATATTATATATTAGTAAATCTCACGGAATTGGGGATGAGGATTTCTACGGGATCGAAGATGCAGATCCCCACAGGCAGGGAGCATAAAATCAATCTCTACCCAATTTTCGCTAATGGGGAAAATCATACCCTATTCTCGACCTCATAAGAAAAAATAATAGAAATTTCCCTTTTTATTTGGGTCGAGTTCCAATTGAAAATAGGGAATCATGGCCCCATACTCATCCCTAAATTTAATAAAAGGACTAAGGCATCATTTGGTTGGGGGTGATAAGTGAGGAGGGTAAGTTCAACTTTTCGAAAAATAGTTAAGTTTTTGGAAAATTGAATGTTTGTCTGGATAAGTTTTTGGGAATTAGAAAAATCAACTTCCCTCCATATGGGAAGTAACTTTCCATTTCGAATCCAAATAAGTATATTTACTGAGTTATAATTGCAGATAATTTCTATTTTATTCTTGTTTTTATATTTAAAAATATTTATTGTAAAAATATTTAATATATTTTAATATTATATTTTATTAAATAATTCAACTTTTTAAAAATTCAAACCAAATGATATTTTTTACTCGCTTCTTAAAATATAGCTCACTTGCAATTATACTTCTCGAAAATTTAAATTCCGAAGAAGTAGGGAATTTGCAATAAATGATGCCTAAATAGTATAACTAAAGTACTAATCGATATATGTTTAAAAATACAAATTATAAAGGAACTAATAAGTATATTTTGTAAAACGGTCGGCGAATGAAGTTGCTCATACATTAGCAAGAGAGGCTTCTTCCGCGACACATATAGGGGAGTGGTTGTCTGAATCCCCATTATTTCTTCGCTCTGTTTTACAGGCGGATTTATTTTAATGAATTAATTTATTCATTCAAAAAAAAAAAAAGTTGCAATTATACTTTTTGAAAATTTAAATTCTGAAAAAGTAGGCAATTTGAAATAAATGATGCCTAAATTGTATAACTGAAGTACTAATCAATAAATGTTTAAAAATACAAATTACAAAGGAACTAATAAGTATATTTTAAAAATTATAAGAACTAAATAGTTAATATGTAAAATTTCAATGAATTTATTATAATATTATTTCCTTAAAAAAATTGATTAATTACAATGAGAGGAAGGAGATTGAAGTTGAATACCGCCGTAGCAGTCAGACAGAACGAGGGGTTGATGACGATCACGTGACACCCCATCCAAACTTGATTTTCTATCTCCAGTTAGACTGGCCGGTTGCTTTGCTCTGTGTCACGCACGCACGCACGCCTCTTCTTATGCTTCCATTGAGTTGAGCTGCTGCCTGATGCGTTAATGGAGGCGGAGAAGAAGAAAGACACCGACATGGAGGAAACTATTTTAGAGACGATTAAGAGTTGCCAACAACGCCAAGAACCTCCTCTCGTTTGTGCTATGGAAGTCGCCAAATGCCTCATCTCTTCGGGGATTAAATTGCCTAGTCCTGATTTAGGGAAAGTTATCGTTTCCTATCTCTGCTTCAACAATAATCACCCTTCTATATGGAAATTTCTCCAACAAGCTCTCTCTTCTCGCCTTCTCTGTCCTCTCCATGTCCTTTCTCTCCTTTCTGTTAGGTGCTTCTCTTTCTTTTTCTCCTTACACTGCTCACATTATGCTCCTTTTTTTTTTCCTCGTTTAATGGTGTATATTTTGCAGAATTATACCTAATCGACGGTCTCAGCCTGAGGCTTATAGACTTTACCTTGAATTGCTCACTCGTTATGCATTTTCACTTGATTCAATTGGCGAAGAAGCTTGCAAGGATAAGTATGTCTTTTAATCCTTTACCATTTATTCTGTGTGTGTTTGTGCTGATACGTATTTAAATTTGATGAAATGGTAGCTGGTGGATGTAGTTTTGACTCACATTGACCTTGAATTTTTTTTTTTCCTGTTTGTAGGATAATAAAATCTATTGATGTTGCTTTACAACTATCTCATACTTATAGAATTAAAGTTCTGGAGTTGGGTCATGTTCTGGTTTTGTTCTTATTTAGCATTGTTGCTGGGTTGCTTGACTGCACATTTAGCGACTGGGGATTGATAGTGAAGTCTTCAGATATATTTAGTGGGCCGTTTGGAAATCTTGATAATCAAGATATGGACATTGATGCTAGAGGGAATTACAGTGTTGCAAGATATGAGCATTATGAACTTTTAAGGAAAAAAAATTCCTTCTTTGCATTGGAGGTCTTGGTGAAACTAACTGAAAGCAGGAAAGCCTCGGTTTTGCTCCACATTGTCCACTTGAACATGTATGTGTTCATGATCTTCCCTTTAATTTGCCTTATATTTTTGCCTTTACATGGACATTTTCTTTATGATCAAATGGACTAACTTTGTATTACGATTAATAATACTTGGATTGCATTAATCAAACTATCACTTCTCTTTACTAATTTTCACATTGCATTGTTTAAGTGACATTTTTTTTCCTGCTGCTCAATTACTAGCTTGGTTTCTTAGGGTAAGGCAAGTACAACAAGGATTATATCAATCTAAGCATGTAATTATGCGAGTCAAACTCTTCATATTTTGTCAAATTTATAAATGATTTACTATTCTAACTTATAGGAGTCTGAATAAATAAGTATCCTTTATCTGCACATAATGTTGGAAAATGCCTATTGCCATTAAGATCACAACATTCCATGCATGTTTACCTCCCTATTATTTCCTAATTTTATTACATTCCCTTATGTATAATAGTTGCTCTATTATGACTGACGAGTGCCTGTCCAAGATCTGCCCATGCTTTCTTGAAATTTAGAAGTTCATTTCACTTTTCATTCACATTTCGTACGTGCATCATGACTAATTGGGAACTGCTTCAACTGCAGAGTGACAATGTAGAGTGAGAATCCAGTGACACTGATGCTACTGTGGCTTTCATTTTTTTCTTTTTTAAGAATTTCACGATGGCACATGTTAACTAATGTTGGATAAACTATTATATCCTTGAGTATTCTCTTTGTTCAGGAAGTTTTAAAATACACTTCTTTTTCTTTTATGTTTCTAATTTTTTTATAGGCCTGAAATATTCAATGGCCTCCTGCAGAGGCTATTGTTTTATAAAGCCAACAAATCGGTGACCTCTGATATGGAATCTGCCAACCAGCTTCTGGAAAGACTGTCTGTAAATATTCAGAGAGTATATGATTTTGAATACCAGTTAAGCCAGCACCAGATTTTTCGAACACTAACTGATATTAAAGTGTGCAAGCCTGTGTCATTTTCCAATCCAGAGTCTGGTAAACCTGCTTCTTGGGTTTCCTTTGATATTTACTTGGAGAATATAATGGATGGGAAACAACTTCATATTAAATCGTCCATTGCCCTACTTACAGGTACTTTTTTGATTTGGTAACAAGTACAAATACAGATTCTTGATACTTGTATTTACTTATTTATATTTTGGTAAAAATAGAAATATCATATTTGGGACCTGTGAGAACCTTTCTTTTTTTTTTGTTTTTCCCCTGTTTTGAATTATATGTCTGCAGAAATAATTAAGGCACTCCAAGTATGTAACCGTGCAAGCTGGCAACAAACTTTCCTTGCACTTTGGCTTTCAGCCCTTCGGATTGTGCAACGAGTTGAGATCCCATGTCAATGTTTCTTGGATTCATATCAACTTTTCTTGGAGAACACATACAAGAAAGTGTTGACAACTTATATTCTGCTCTGACTTTTTTCCAGGAACGTGACCCTGTAGAAGGCCCTATTCCGCATCTCGAGTCTCGTTTATGTGTCCTTTTGACCATCGTTCCCTTGGCAATTTCTAATATTTTGGAGGATGAGGTTGGGCTCTCTTTCTCTTATCTTCAGGGAGCTGGAACATCTAGACATTTGGGGACAATGTTCAAACATCAGGCAGATGGAACTGGTGAAAATTTAAGGAAACAAGAACTTGTTTCGTCTCTCCAGATACTTGGAGATTTCTCTGGTCTTTTATGCCCTCCTGCTTCTGTTACTGGTGCAGCTAACCTTTCAGCTGCAAAAGCAGCAAATTTTATTTCTAATCCCAAGAATGCAACAAATGGTTTAGGTGATTGTAGTCATGCTGATCCTCCTATCAATGCAGGTAACATGGGAATTATGTGCTTCAACTTTGGTATTGCTGTTCATGATCACTTGGAATCAATAAACGTGTCTTGTTACTTAGGAGTCAGATTCTTTTACCCAACAACATATACATGCACGTGTGTGTGATATTCTTACATATCATAGGATTTAGAACAAGAATATAGTGGAAAAAAATGTCATATATTTGCAAGAGATTTGTTTGTAGAGGAATTGTTAATTGACTGCTGAGAATCTCTGGAGACATCATAAAGTTGGTGTATAATTTATAGTCCTTGCACATTGCAGATTCCATTATAGAAAAATCTTCTGTTCGCTCCCAAGGTTCTCTGCTGTATTCATCTCTCTATTGCTTTCCCTATTTTTCTCCATTTCTGTGAAATTCTCTGTTAAGGTTACCACAGGTCTAACAATAATATCACAAATTCCGAACATTAGCATTGGGCAACCAGTCTGAAGAACTTGTCACTTTCTTTTAATTTGCCACATTATTTTATATGCATGGCACTGCAACTTCAAGCCTTCTTCTTGTTGGTCCATGTTCACATGAAGGCTCTAAAACCCTTAGTTATTAAAAAAAAAGGAAAAAAAAAAAAAAAAAAGAGAACCTGTACAAAAAAGCAGCTTTTTGGTGACATTCAAGGTATGTAGATGTTGGGAACATAGTGTTCGTGGTAGGCAATCCAGGAGGTGGTGCTTTAATAGGATTCTAGGAGTTTTATGGGTTAGTGATGGCATTTCAGGTGATTTTCTTATATGCTAACACTGGATTATGGCAGAGTGGAAGTTGTGAGTCTAGTTGTTGTATCCTTGACCAGTGAAAGAGCTAGATCAGTGATGGTTAAGGCTTTGAATCTTGCCTTTTTCAGCCTAGCAACCTGCATAAGATACTTGCCTTGGCAATCAAGGGTGTTCCCCTGTGATGTTCACTTGTCTTCTCATCCTATTAGAGGCACAGGCTTTAGTGCCTGCTGCCTAGCAATTATGCACCTTTAACAATTATGAGAAATATATGAAATTAATTTTTTTTCCTGATTGTATAAATCTTATTTTATCAATTTGTTTATATTTTTCAGGTGGAAACTTGAGGCATCTCATTGTTGAAGCTTGTATTGCAAGAAATTTAATTGACGTATCAGCATATTATTGGCCTGGCTATGTGTCTTCATCAGTTATTTCACTATCAGATTTACCACCAGTTCAAAAATCTCCTTGGTTAACCTTTATGGAAGGAGCACCACTGAGTAGTTCTCTTGTAAATCAGCTTATTGTTACTCCTGCTCCCAGGTAAATATAAAAAATTTCCAATTTGTCATCCAGATTAGAAAAATTATAATTAATTTGATCTTCCTCATTGTTTCTGCTCTAAAGTTTGGCGGAGATAGAGAAATTATATCATATTGCGTTGAATGGATCAGCAGAGGAGAAGTCAACAGCTGCAAAAATTCTATGTGGTGCATCCCTTACCCGTGGATGGAACATTCAGGTAGCGTACAGACTTTGTTGATGCTGAAGTATTTCAATGTGATAATTTTCAGAGCTTCGCATGATTACATGGATATCCTGGGATTTTGAGATTTCCTTTAACAACCAGAACCATAAGTGATCATTTTGAGCCTAACTAGACCCTAGGGAATTAAATTTGATAATTCCTGTGTTTGTCTTTGAATAAGAACTGCAATGCTGATGATGAAATTTGAAATCATATTTTCTGGTAGTTATAAATGAGAATCGAACTAAAATAAAATGAAATGAAATTAGTAAAAGTATGAATTTTGTGTTGCTGTCATAAGAATGAAGGGTCAGGAGATACCTTAAAACTCTTAATGAAATGAAACATTATTTGCAGCATGTAGTGTAAAAGATGCTGCCATGAAAATGAAGGACTAAGAGATGCTAATGTGTTACCTTTATGGGTCATCTCGTATCAATATTTTTTAGAAAAATGTATGAGTATGCCTTCTGTATTATGTTGCTTTCTTTTCATTTTCTTTTCTGTTTCTGTTAGGGTTGAGCTATCTTTATTGGGTAAGCCATTGCCATGGTTGAACGAGTTTTGTATGGTGACATTCCAACTAGAAATGCTGTTAGAAAACAAATCAGTGTGAAGAGAAGTTAGTTAGTTTTGGGGAAAAGTGGGGTATAATTTTGAAGGTACAGGTTCGAAAATTAAACAGCAGTATATTTGAGAAGCAGAGGTTGCTTCTGTAGTTTCTTGTGAGCAGACCTACCTAGCTGTAGCCGGAGTAAACCAAGCTTTGACCTTCATTCGAGCCTGATCCCAGAACTGCTGTAAACATTTTGCCAAATGTGCTTGATCTTCCTAGATGACTGACAGATCCATTTGAAGAGTATTTTTATCTGTTTATTGATGTAGAATTTCTTGATTGAAGTATTGCATGTGTTTGTTGATATAGAGTTTCTTGATTGACTTATTTATTTTATTTTAAGACCTTGGATACTTTGTTTACTACTGATATAATTTTGAATATATCGGCATGACTTGTTGAATTATATGCTTCTTCGTAGGAACACGTGGTGCACCATGTGGTAAAGCTTCTTTCTCCTCCTGTGCCTTCATCACACAGTGGACAAGGCAGTCACTTGGTTGATTATGTGCCTATGCTAAATGCACTTCTTATAGGGGCTTCATCAATTGATAACGTTCATATTCTTTCCTTCCATGGTGTTGTAAGTGAAGTGCCATAATAATGTCTTGTCATGAAATAAAATGTGCAAGTGTGAAATTGTTGAGTGCTGTTGTAAATTGTGCTTTTGTGTGATTCTGTTATATGTGTGAGTAGAAGAATCATAGATAAATAACTCTAGGTATTGACACGCTATAGTATTGGTCTTGTAGGTTTCTTTCAAATAAGTGGAGGGAACCAGCTGTGTTGTGGATGATATATAAGCCACAATGACAGTATGGGGAGTTTGTATTCTGTATTCAGTTGTTAGTAACAGACTCCTTCCCCTGTTTCTCTCTCTTCTCTCTTTCTCTGCTCTGTTCTAAGTCTCTTTCTCTCTCCCCTCTTCTATGCTTTATGAATTCTTTATGAAAAACCCTAGAGTCCTATAGAACCTTACCATGTCTTTTCTGTCATTACAATGAATTGGATGCTTTGACACTTGTTCCTATGGAAATTGAATTGTTTTATAGGGATATGTAATTAAATTTTGCTGAGTAAGGAAAAAATGATAGCATTTTGACCTGCATGATGTGCAGCATTGGCCGCCATCATGATAGGCAATCTTCTGAGTTTGACTTCATTCGATACTCTAGTGTTCTACTTGACATTGTGGGGTGTTATTGTTATCATGTAACGAAGAAGAGATTGCATTATATGGTATTTGAAAATATAGCTGCTTGTTGGAGATATAAATTTCTGATAGACGTGAACTTTATTCTATATTACTTAGGCCCACAAAGGCTAAAGCTCAAATGCTGCATCTTTGGGTGATTGTTGAATCAATACTCTTCAAGATTATAAATTTATGCTGTTGTTTTTGAACTGTGATTCTCTCATTTTTTTTTTTTTAATGATGTATTCTTGTTTCCATTGTGATAAACGTACATGCAGATTACTACACTCCTATGTACATCTTAATAAATCACTTAAAATAGGATATCCTAGAATTCTAATGGATTTTTTTTTCTATTTATACAGATTCCTGAAGTTGCTGCTTCCTTGATGCCTCTCTGTGAGACATTTGGGTCACTTATGCCTACATCAATCAATGTATCAAGCTCAGGTGATGAGCCATCCGTTTACATGGTTTTTTCTGCTGCTTTTCTCTTTCTTCTTCGTCTTTGGAAATTCTATAGACCTCCTCTCGACCAATGTTTGATGGGAGGAGGAGCATTGGGAAACGAGCTTACTTTGGAATATCTTTTGTTGTTGCGAAATGGCCGCATTGCTTCGCATAATTCTGCCACTGCACAAGACAACAGTGATTCGGTCCAATTTGAATCCACTACTGATAGACCTGTATATATTGACTCTTATCCCAAATTACGTGCTTGGTACTGTCAAAACCAGTCATGCATAGCTTCAACACTTTCTGGGCTTTGTACTGGAAATCCTGTTCATCAGGTTGCAAACAAAATTTTAAACATGATGTGCTTGAAAATGACTAGAAGTGAGGCTTCTTCTGGGAACTCAACGCTATCAAACAACAGCTTAGGTGGTTCCTGTTCAAGCAGTGAAGGAGATCCTTACCAGAGACCCATGCTTCCTGCTTGGGAAGTGTTGGAGGCCATACCATTTGTGCTTGAGGCCATGCTGACAGCCTGTGGTCATGGAAGACTTTCATCCCGTGATTTAACAACAGGTTGGTGGTTAAAGGCTAGCTTTTCTTTTCTCTTTTTTCTTTTGAAAGAGAAAGGCCACCTTTTCTTGTTTGCTTAGGAATTTTTACTTTTGATTCTTCATTCTTCGTTTTAATGTTTTTCTTGGATGATCAATCCGTTTGACTTGAAATTAATGGAGATACAGATAATGTTACTTGAACCAGAACAGACTTCCCTTGTGATTTGTGTTTTTTCATAAATCAGCGTAACTCTTCAAAGCTCTTGGATGCTTGCAGGCCTGAGGGACCTCATTGACTTTCTTCCTGCATCTATTGGAGCTATTATCAGTTACTTTACTGCAGAAGTTACTCGAGGTACATGGAAACCAGTACCAATGAATGGAACAGATTGGCCTAGTCCAGCACCACTCCTTCCATATATTGAGTCTGAAATGAAAGAATTACTTTCCGCTGCAGGAGTTAATCTTCCAAACTCTTCCTCTTGTACGTTTCAACTCACTTTTCTTTTTTTTTTTTTTCCTGGTATTCATGTCTTGTTATTGAAGCAATCTATTCTAGTTTCATTTTTAGGCAGCATTTAGTAAGCCATAATGCAATGTAATGGAGATTACATTGCACGAATTCCTTTATATTAAGTAATCACCATTGATTGCATTACAACTTACTGAAATTGGCTTTAGCAGTTATACATGCATACATTTAGACTTCACTTGAGTAATAATAAAGCCTTATGTGTGTACATATGCATGTTTCTGTGTCAATAAATGGGTTATAAATTGGAAAGACAGTTGTTCTGTTATGCTCTTTTTTGTGGAGCTGGTTAATTGGATGAAAACTAGGTGTTGTATAATGAGTGCATAACTGCAGATAGAACTGCAATACAGAAGAATGAGTGCATATTTCCTTACTGAAGTTACTTGTAATTTCTTGCACCGCAGGGCCTTCGTCTGTTTTGCTTCCATTGCCAATGGCAGCTCTTGTCAGCTTAACCATAACTTTGAAACTCAACAAGGGTGTGGATTACAATCATGCTGTAGTTGGTCCGGCCTTGGAAAACTGTGCATCAGGTTGCCCTTGGCCCACTGTTCCAGTAATTGGATGTTTGTGGGCCCAAAAGGTCCGTCGCTGGCATGATTACATAGTCGTATCATGTGCTCGTTCTGTATTCAGGCAAGATAAAGAAGCTGTTGCTCAGCTCCTAAAAAGTTGCTTCTCATCATTCCTGGGATCAGTGGACACTTCAACATCTTTGTTCACAAATCGGAGTAATGTAGAGGGTCTGTTGGGGAGTTCAATTGGGGGTGCTGTTAGTTCCGGATCCATAGCACCAGGGTTTCTTTACCTTCGCTCTTGCCGTACAATTCAAGAGGTTCCATATGTGAATGGTGTGATCATAAGTCTTGTAAGAGAGCATGCTAGGGGATCAGCTCTGAGATGGGCAAGTGTGAACTCCTCTCGCTTGAAATCCAGCCAAACATCCCTATACCTTTCTGCTACAGTAGCAAGGGAGGCAGCCTCACTGGGAGCAAGCCTTGTTTGTGTTACTGGTGGTGTGAATCTGGTCCAAGTGCTTTACCTGGAGACAATTCCAACTTGGTTGCTCTCATCTGGAGAAGTGAAACATCACAAAGTGAGTGTTGCTTCATGTATAGTGGAAGGATATGCAGTGGCGTACATGTTGATCATGTCAGGGTCATTTGTATGGAGCGTTGGGGCAAAATCTCCGCCATGGGCGATGCCTAGAAGGGCCTATACCGTTAATGCCCACATGGAGTTTTTGGCAGGTGCTCTGGAGGGAAAAATATCACTTGGCTGCCATCCAGCAACTTGGAAAGCTTATGTATCTTGCTTGTTGTGTTTAATGGTGAGCTTTACTCCAGCCTGGATACAAGAAGTGAAGCTGGAAACTCTGAAGAAATTAGCCAAGGGATTAAGAGGATGGGATGAATGTGAGCTGGCTCTGTCTTTGCTCGAAAGGGGTGGGATTGTGGCCATTGGCTCCGTAGCTGAACTGGTCAATATGCTCAGTTGAGGATTTAATTTAACCGTCAATTCAGTGTCCTCCTGAAGTTGTTTGGGATGTGGGTATAACGGCAACATAGTTCTTGAGATAGCTTAGCAGGTTTTGGCTTGTTGCAAGGGACTGAGGTTTTTGGCATGGGTAAACAAATAGTGAATCTTCTGCCATGAACCTGAACCTGAACCTACAATGCTCTTAAAGAGAAATAGGAAATCTTGAGGGCAGATGATGTGGAGCTAGGGTAGAGTAGGCCATGCATCCTTGTCCTAGCCAATTCTGTCCTTTCTTGAAAGCAAAGTTGAGAGTAGTTATTAATTTGTTGACCATTTGTTGGGATGCAGAACCATGTGCTCTTCTTCCCCAGAAAAAATTAAAAGCCAGAATGCAAAATTGAAAAAGCAAAAAGTTTAGATGATAGAAAATGGATAGAGGAGAGAGGCTTGCTCCTCCAAATTAATTTAGTAGTCTAGTACTATTACTAACGGATATATATATATATAAGAAATCACTAACGGATATTTATTTACCTTTTATTCAATATTCAAATGTGAGAAACTGAAATTTAATGTAATGTTTCTCTCGTGTTGTTACAAAACTGTAACTATGCTAGCTAGCTTTTTCCATCATTTTGTCGTGAATCTTCACAAGCTAAGCAATGTTTTTTCACCAAACAAACTAAGCAATATATATTTTTTATAAATTAATTCAAAATAAGAATATTACCGGTGTAAATGGGCCCATTCCACTAGCCGAAAACTATTTGAATCTCCTGACTTTTTGCTGCCAATCTGTGTATTTGATTAGCATTCAGTTGTCATTGGTTTTAAAATGCTAAAAACAAAAATTATGAGACTTAGCGTTGATTTGGCAAAATTAACTAGATATTTGCATTACTTATTTACAAAATGTTAAAGTTAAAAATTATAGGAGTTGAACCTTTGATAAAAAATAATTTAAACACTTAAAAATTAGTTAAAAAATTACTTTATCAAATTTTAAAATAATTCTAAAACTGTTGTTAAATACAAGCTTAATATTTTTTTTTTTTATAAAATAGGGTATAAATAGTTAAATTTATTTCAAAAATTATTTTACTAAATGTTAAAAAATTGATACTTTACTAACACTAAAAAACAGTTTTTAGTGTTTATAAGTTAAAAGTGCAAAGTCTACTTTAACATATATGATGTTGAAAAAGTGGCTTGAAATGTTGTTAGAGTTTTTTGAATATTAATATTATTTAAGTTTTTGAACATTATGGTTTTATATAAATAAGTAATATTCTTAACTTAAATTTGACCC
>CATIWJ010004046.1:0-17001 GCA_949640765.1 Croton laevigatus | reverse complement strand
TTTTCTATGTATTTTAATTCGAATTCTTGTGGATATTCGTTAATGGTATTAATATTACATTCTTTCTTTTATTGGTATTACATCTTAGGCTATATTTCGAATAATAATAAAATATAAAAATTAAAAAAATTAAATATTTTTGCAACCGAATTACAATTGAAAAATAAATCAAAAATAAAAATAGCGACCGAATTGCACACTGCCGAAATAGCAACCGAATTTGAATCGGTCGCTAATATCTGGTTACTGAATTAGCAACCGAATTGAGTCGGTCGATAGTTTCGGTTGCTAATATAGCAACCGAATTTGAATCGGTTACTAATATCCGGTTGCTGAATTAGCAACCGAATTGGGTCGGTCGCTAATTTTGGTTGCTAATCGGTTGCTAAATTGGCAACCGAATTTGAATCGGTCGCTAAATTGAATTAGCAACCGAATTTCATGATTTGGCAATCGAATTTTCGGTTGCTATATTTTTAATTTCTTGTAGTGCATTAGCAAAAATTTTTTCTTCTTTTTCCTATTTGGCGAAGATTTTTAAAAAATTTTCTCTATTTTACCGAATGAACACTCCTAATTCTCCATAATATAATTAGAGTTCTCTAGTTACTATTTTATGAATTGGCTTTTATTTCATTAAGAATATTATAAATTGCACTACTAGACATTTATTTTACTAGTGTTTTTTAATTTGCATTGCACAAGTCTACTCGTTTAGACATTTATTATTTAATTATGTAACAGTTTAAATTTTTATTTAATTTTATTTATTGCTTATATACAAAATTAATTATTGAGAAATATTGAAAGATTAGTTTTAATTAATTATATTTATAATAAAATAGTATGTTTATTGAAATATGATTTGAATTTGATTAATTAATAATTAAATTATATTTTTTATTTTCATTTAATTAATTAATTGTAACTCCCTTATAAGTCTACCGAAATAAGCCTATAAGAGGGTTATACGTATATTTGTACGGTATGCAGAACATAAAATTTTCATTAAACAATATTACATTACAAAATAAAATAATCGTTTTAAAATTTACATTTTATCTATTACAATTTATCAATATATGCCACACTACTCTAACTTCTAGCAACTCCGGTGCTGACTCGCTAAGTTGATCCTTTCTCGATCTTGCAACCTACATGTCACATCCCGATCAGGTGTCGCGCTGCGACCATCATGCCTCGGTGTGGTTGTCGCGCTCACAACTACCTTGTAGAGAAACAAAAAGATTTTATGGCATTCATCGCACACGCGACTGTCACGCAGCGTGTGGTTGTCGCGCTCGTGATGGTCTCCTTGAGGCTTGTCTCGCTCGCGACCACCTTGTCTCGCGCGCGACGGTTCCTCAGAATCTAACGTTATTGACAGAATGCAATTTGAATCAGATTAATCTAGATGGGAAAAATGATTAAGGAGGTCAACGAGGATAAGTAAATGTGAATGATTTTCATAAAGTTTATTTAAAAGATAAATAGAAATAAATACTATATAAAAATAGTACTTCATGCCAAGCATCCTAATTATAATGATGGAAGTAATTATTAATAAATGAGATAGATTAACAAAAGAACATGTTAAGGCTATAATCGTAATCTACCGAAAATCCAACATCTAAGGTAAAGTTGATAAATGCGGAGCTTGAGATAGGAATCATGAAAACGGAAAATATACTAGTAAACTAACAAGTTAGTGTGGGCTCGGGAATTTAATAATTCTGATCGATCTTAAGTGAGGGGATGAAATAATTATAAAACTAATTTACGATATTTAAATAATAATAATAATGGATCTTATGCTAGCAGAATTGGTGTGTAGGTGTAATTCGGGAAGTAACAAATTAAGTGAAATAAATATAATTAAAGAGAATGGGAATAAATTCAGGGACTAGATAGAAATTGTTAAGAGATATTTGTAGAATAAAATAAAGAGAAAAAATAATATGTGGTATAAGTAAATTAGAAGTGTGTAGAAGGGATGAAAATAATAATAAAAAATATATAGGTGGAAGAAGTGTGTAGAAGATTTAGAATGAGAGTAAAAAAATGAAAATAGACCTGAAAAGAGGAGGATTCGGAAAAGAAAAGAAGAAAGGAAGAAGAAGGGAGGAGGAGGCAGCGGATTGCCGGCCACCCAGTGCCGCCGTCGTGCCCTCGCTGCCGACCAGGTCCACCGGCACCACCTCCTCTTCTTTACCGGCCACCATGGTCGAAGAAACCAAAGAAATCGAGGAAGAAATAGAGAAACAGAACCAGAGGAGAGAGAGAAGAGAGAGGTAGCGGTTGTCAAAGCCGCTAACGCTGCCACCGCTGATCTTATTCCCTCCACTCGCCGGAGATCGGAAAGAGGAGGGCTTGAGGAGTCCGAGGAGCTAAGCACCGTCACCAGCCAACCATTTCTCTGGCCATACTTACGGCCTGAAGGTCCGCCGATTCCCTCGCGTCACTGTTCACCGAACGCTTCGGAGCGATTTTCCGACCCCTTCCAGCCACTGTCCGGCCAATATCAAGGTAAAATTTGAATATCCTCTTCGTAAGCTTCATTTTGGTGTAAAGACCTGGGCGATCGGTCACCGGAATCGGAAACATGGTTTTCCGGTGACCGGTAGTCTAGTTTTCTTGATTTTCCGGCTGATTGGCCAATGATCTGTTAAATGTAATTATATTTTGGGAATGCTGATGTTGAGATGAAACCAGTGGTGTGCTTGAATATGAAATCCGGCAAGTTTAGGACTTTCCGGCGACCTGAATATTCCGTCCGGCGAACGATATTTTAGACAGAACCTTTTTGACATTGATTCGATGCCCCGAACCCGAAAATGGACTCCGTTGGACAATCCGAGACCTCGAACTATTAGAACTACAAATACCGCGAACCTAATTAATGAATTAAATACTCTTGGCATTGAATTAAGATAAAGACAAAATTGGGATTTAAGGAATTGAACAAATAATAATTGGCAATGAACAATAATAATCGAACGCTGAAAAATTGTTGCAAACGATAATAATAAGTTAGTTGAGCAACGTGTTATAATAATTAACAGGGAGATTAATTAACGTATAAATTAATAAAAGTATAAATTAGACATTTATTTGATTAAGTGTAATGGAATTGATCGGCTAATGAATTTAATGGTGGAAATTTATTAGGGCATTAATAAAATAAATAACTAAAGATAATGATAATTTGGTTAGAGTTATTATCGAGAATAACTAAATTAAGATAAAAATGCTACCGATGTAATTAAATAAATTATTAGCGCTAAATGATTTTCTATGTGGGAAACGAACATTATGATAAGTTGTAGCAATTAAAATTATAAGAGAATACTTGAGTAAGTAAATAGGTAGATAAATAAATAAATATGGAATTATGGGTACGTGCTACTTAAGTAAATGAATAGATAAAGTGATTAAAGACTCATAAATATAGGTTGTAATTCAGAGTGCACAGCGAGCATAATGAACTACAATTTAATAGGAATAGTTAAAAAAAGGGGGTTTTATTAATAAAAGTTAAATAAAGAATTAATTGAATTATAATTTGATGACTTAGTCGACGACGGATTTAAAGCCAAGACGTGGGAGCGCAGGAGAAACCACCAGATGAGTAACGCATCTAATCAGGGTTGATACTTTACTTATACTCGCTTATAGCTTTGATGAATGTGCTATGGTATGTGAATTGTTATGTGATGTTGTGATTACTCATTGTATGCGATTTGTGTTGAATTGTGAATGGTTGTGTTATATTTATATTTATTTAAGTAAAGTATCCACTGACCTTATCGCTCAGCAAGTTAGTATTTTTTAACTTGTAGGTATCAGAAGCAGAAGTCAAGAAAGAACCAATATAGTTGTTCAGCGTCAGAATCACCTAGAAGATTTAGATGGCATATACTGTAAAGTTATAAAAGCTAGGTTGTAAATTGTAAGATGTATAATTTATTTTGTAATGTAATACTTGTAAATTGTAATTAGTAAAAATTTTATGTTCTGTATACCGTATAAAAACACGTGTAGCCCTCTTATAGGTCTACTTCGGTAGGTGTATAAGGGGTGTTACACTACAAGTTATAACACTAACTTACTGAGCAATAATTTCAGTGGATACTTTACATTTACAACTATAAATATCAGAAAATCATTCTCAAATCAACATGTATAGCAGACAAGGGAGCAATCACATTATCATATAGCAGTTCATGCATCACAACACTTTCATCCACACATAATCAAGTAAAAGTAAAGTATCAAACCTGGTTTAGCACCGCATTGGACATTTGCTTCTCCTACGATTCCACATCTCGTCTAATTCCAATGCTCTCTAATTCATCAAATTACAACATAATTAATCCCTCATTTACTTTCTAATACTTTATGTTAATATATTAATTGCCATTTCTCGATTAGCCCCGGTTAGCCTTAGTTATACATTTTCATACTTAGCTTATAACTGTACCTTTCAATTCCAATTATTCATATTTCCACCCTAATACATAGCCGCCATTATTGAATTCTAATTTCCTTTTTAATTCACCAATTTACTAAATTATTAGACTTACACTATTTTTAATTTAGTGCATTGATTTAGGTCCTACAATTAATATTCAATTAATATTCGTATTTTAATTTATTTCGTTCGCTGTTCTACTATTAAATTATCATTATTAACTTTTAATCCCACTTATGTCTCAACATTTCTTAAGGTACCAACAAATTCATTCAATTAATTTTTATCGGTTAACTGTCAAAGTCATATATTTATATTTCTTTAATTCATTTATATTCTTATTCCCTAACCAATTTTACACTACGTCTCTCGATTATCAACTTATTAATGTCTATTAACAATTTGTTCAAGTCCAATTATTTACATCATCAATTATCATTATATCCGATTCCATTAACTTTAATTAATCCCCAATTTAAATAAATGCCAATAATAATTAAATTCATTAATTACGTTCGTGGTGTTTACGGTTTTCATAGTTCGAAGTCTTGGATTGTCAAATAGAGTTCATTTTCGAATTCGGGGCGTCGAATCAATGTCAAATAGGTTCTATCCGAAAATCGCTTACCAGACGAAATATTCCGGTCACCCCAATGAAATATTCCAGTCACAATCCAGTTGCCAGAAACAGCAAATGGTGCCGAAATTCCACACAAAATACATGTCCAGATTCGTCTTAATTCAAAGTTCTCAAATATGCAATTATTTTCAACTGATTCTGAGCCGTTTCGCGAAAAATCCCTAAAAACAGTTCGGTCGATCACCGGAAAACTGAGTTTCCATTTTCGGCTACCGATCGTCTCAAACTCAACATTAAATTAAAGCTTACAAAGAGTGGAGTTATGATTTATCCTTAAACTAGCTGGACAACGGCCAAAAGGTGTCAGAAAATTCATCTGAAGCTTCTGCGATCCACAAACCCATCGCCACCTGATCCACCGAATTCTTCCATTCTAGTCACAGATTGGCCACAAGGCCGGTGCCAAATGAAAGCCCACATCACGGAGAGTCAACCGGTGCTATCATCTTCCTCATCAAACCACCGTAGGTCACAGGAAATCTCATTTGAAGCTCTCAGTGAATAGAGGCTCTACAGCGCCACAGTTTCTTTCTTCTACACTACCGGTCACCTCCGTTGCTGTCTCATGGTCGTGCCATAACCATTAGACTCGTTAGAGGGCAGG
Organism: Croton laevigatus; assembly: GCA_949640765.1. Classification (NCBI taxonomy): domain Eukaryota; kingdom Viridiplantae; phylum Streptophyta; class Magnoliopsida; order Malpighiales; family Euphorbiaceae; genus Croton; species Croton laevigatus. The sequence continues at coordinate 11,286 of CATIWJ010004046.1, read as the reverse complement.
CTTCACGATGAGCAAGCGCATCGGTCCGGCCGGTGAACGGTGGCAACGTAGGTGGCATCGGCGCCACTGCCCTTCACTTTTCTCTTTCTTCTTTTTTTTTCTTTTCTTTTTTTTCCTTTCCTCCCGTTTGTTTCCCAGTGCTTTGTCTAGTTAAGTTCCATTCACTCCCTCTTTTCATTTCTTCTACATTCTTCTCTCAATTATTATTATCATTATTATTTCTACCCCTTCTACGCACTTCCAAAATATCTCCTCTTCCATTATCCAATTTACCCTTTTAATTTAATAAAATTACAACTTAATATTATATTTAATTTACCCCTCTTAATCACATTTTATTATTAAATTTCCAATTTATATTTACATATAAATTTACTAGTAGCCTTCCGTCCTCATAGTTGCTATCATAGACTCCATTATTATGGGACCTTATATTATCATTGGATTCCTTGGTGAATTATGTTTATAATTGTATCTTACTCTTTTCTTAATTTATCTCTTTTATTAATAATTTCTCTTACCGATATAAATAAAATACTCAGTCTTGTATTTCTCATCTGAATTCGGTTCCATTGCTATTTATCTCATATCATTCTGACTTTCTTTCTAGATAAATTTTGTATTTATCCTTCATCATCACTCTATATTTCTCGTTGATATTCATAATCATTTTTCTGTTAAGTAATCTAATTAAAATGCATTCAAGTGATAATATTTGGTTGCCGGGCATCGTCATGCGCGAGACGTGTTGGTCATGAGCGACAAAAGCCTCAAGAAGACTGTCGCAAGCGAAACGTCAGTTTAGGATGTGACAATAATAATTAAATAAAATTTCTTATTAAAATATGATTTAAATATAATTGATTAATTATGAATAATTATATAATATTTCTTATAAAAATATGGTTTGAATTTAATTAATTAATAATTAAAATAGTATTTTTAGAATTGGATTTAAATTTTATTAATTAATAATTAAATAGTATTCCTCAGTAAAATTTGATTTGAATTTTATTAATTAATAATTAAAATAATATTACTTATTAGAATTGGATTTAAATTATTAATTAATAATTAAAAATTATATTTTTATAAGAATATGATTTGAATGTAATTAATTAATTACTATAAATAATTATATGGAGATAACTTTACCATCAATAAGGTGGACTTTATAGGGGCATTTTGGGCGAAGTCAAATAATCTAATTCTCACATTTATATATATAGTTTTTCTTCAAATGTTTTCCATGCGTTGACTTGTTTTATATTTTCATTATTAATATTGTTGTTAATTTGATTTATCATATATTGGCAGTAATAAAATTTTTATAAAAATAATAAATTCTTATTTGAGTAACATTAATTAGAAATTTTAAAATATTATTAATTATATGAATATAATTAATGTTTTAGATTTTTAAAAATAAAATTTATCAAAATAAATTTTTTTATTTATGCATTTATTTTCATTTTAAAAACTCATTTGTTAATTTTATTTTTTTATTCAATTAAATTTATTAATTATATAAATATTTTATTTTATAATAATTTTAACTATAAAATTACTTAACATTTTGTGATTGTTATTAAAATAATGTATTTTATAATTTATAAACCAATACTAATCCATTAAGTAAATAATTAAAATAATATATTGTATAAATTAATTAGTTTATAGTAGTTTCATAAAAATGTTCATACTCGTTCTAGATTTTTGTAGTTACTTTACTCTTTTTTTCAGGCTTCATTGTTATCGCACTTAAATATTAGTATTATTTTTTCTGACCACGTTCATCTGCAATTCGATTATATATAAATAATCAGAATTTTAATATAGCTTGTTATTGAAATATTTTTTCTTATAATATCATTTCCAAAAATAAATTCATCATGAAAATTCATCATAAAAACATTTGCAATAGCAATTACAATATGTTTCATAGGCTTTTTTTTTTTAGAGAGATATAAAAATATTATAATTACTATAGGATAACAAATCTAGACACTTTTATCCAATTCACAACTTGTTTTATTAACTAAACCTAGTTCTATTCAACACCAAATTTTATAATAACTAAAGGTTTTATCTTTGAAAATAATGATTGAAAAAAAACGAATGAAAGTTTTAATTTTTATTATCACTTATTCACCCAAAATGAAGTGTAAAGATATACATTTATTTATGTAACAACCATAATTAAAAACATAAAATGTAATTAAAGCACAATCCATAAATATCTACGTGAAAATTTCTGTTTGCAAATCTATATGTCGTGTAAAAATGAATTGACTATTTTTTCTATTTTTCCTGACTAAATATTTTGATTGATTATTTTTTCTATAATTATGTTAAAATTTTATTTTTTTAATATTTAAATTAATTAAGAATACTAAAAAAATTTATTTTTAATATACTTAGATCAATAAATTATTGATTAATAATGTATTTAAAAATAATTGTTATTATATGTTTACATTTTTATAAATATACTTATTATATATATATGTAATCGGGTTTTAGAAATAAATATTAAATTATAATTTTTTTCATATTTTTATTTCTTGGTTCTAACAATACGATGCTGTGAAACCATCAATTTTTTGGTGATTTGGATATTAGGAGCAAAATGACTTTTATTTTATTGGTGATATTTTGATGCTCATTGATACTCAAGACGACAAGGTGGTCGTTTTTTAGTATGATGCTGCATTTTTTTTTAATTAGAGGGAATATTAATTATTTTGGGTATTTCAAGTTTTATTTAAAAATATTCAAAAAAATAGATAATAATACTACCTCCATTTCAAATCTATTGAAACTTTTACTATTCACCCTCTTTTTTTCCTATAATTTCCTTCCCATTCTACTCCTAAAAATAATCAACCCCCATCCACTCATTATAAAAGTGGACTCCATATGCACTAAAAACAAATTACATCAACTACAAGAAAAAGAGTAAAATAGTCCTATTTCAACCAAAAATATAAAAAGTCTCACTCATTCTAGAACAACCATTTGTTCTAAAATCTCAAAAATATTACAACGGAGGTATTAATAAGGTTTTGGTGTTGTTTGGTGCAGACAAAATAATAATAATAATAATAATAATAATAATAAGGAGGTCTAGGCTTTGTGTTTTCGTAGAAAAAGAAAGAAAGAAAAGAGAGGGTTTTGGGTTTTTGGTAGAAAAGGACAGATGAGAGAAGAGGAAGAAATTGATTGGGTGTTTCTATTCTTGTTTTTGTTGTGAAAAGAAGAAGAGGGGCGTGAGAGTGAGAGTGAGAGAGGCGTTAATTGAGTGTTTATTGGGTGTTGTGGTGTTTGTTTTACGTTCAAAGAGAGAGGAGAGAGAGGGGACAATAAAGCTAATGGATGGCAGCAGCGAGACCCACACACGGCAGAGCAGACGCAGTTGACGGTCTGACGTCGCGGCATAGGAACCTGAGGTGTTGGTGAGACATGTGGCGTCGCGTGGTTGGTTGGGCTGCTGATAGTGCTAAGTTGGCGTGAGGGGAGTGGCTGGTTTGGTTGGGTTAGTTTGGGCAGTGAAAATTGTTTAGGCACTAGTTTGGGAATTTGTTAGGACCTGTTTCTGATTTCATACAAATACCAATATGTTCTTATGCCAAATTTAATTTTTGCTCTTAAACTTTGTTTTAGTTTTATTTAGACCTTTTTTTTTTATAACATAGATATAACTCAAGCACCAAAATAAAGAGAAATTATTCGAACTTTGTCCGTTTAGACACGAGAGTAGGTTGTTTACTAATTCTACTAGGTCCCAACCGTAGAAATATTAGAATTAGTGTACTCAGTTAGATAATTAATTACTACCTCCATTTTTTTTTCAATTATTTACACTAAAATCAGCATGATTAGATTAAGTTTGATATTGATAGTTTGATGGATTGGATTAAGTAGATTAAAGTATTATTGATATATAACTTAAGTACAGTAATCATACTCTATAACTAACCTAAAAATACTTTAATCTACCTAACTCAGCCCATCAAACTATCAACACCAAATTTGAATCCAATCATGCTAATTTCAGTGTAAATAATTGAAAAAATTCGAGGTAGTAGTTCATACTACATGGCTGTAATTAAGAAATTATGTTATATTGAGCCATTTTCCATGTTAACTCTTTTACTGTAGATAATTGGTTTTGGTTTGAACAAATATGTAAGAAAATAATTTAATTTATTTACTCCTTTAATTGTTAAATGAATCTATTTATTACTAAAAATATTATTTAATGTTGGTTGCTTAATGAACAGTTGTGAGGTTATTAAGTTATAAATTTTTGGGTATTAAAATTAATTAATTTATATATGGCCTTTTTAATTGTGTTGTGGATTACTTATGAAAATTTATTTAGGATATGGGTATATTATTTTGGGTGGATTAGAATATTGCTATAATTAAGTTGGCCTTCAAGCATGATTGGCAAATTACATATTTGAATTAATCATGATTTGTTTTGGTTATTCAGTTATTAGACTTTTTAATTGTTTTAAGAAAAGAATTGAGTTGATGTTATTGATTGTGTGATATTCACGTATACATATCATTCATCCTTTAAGTTAGAAGGTTGATTTGTTGAGTCTTGTGATATTATCGCCCTTTAGGTGGTAATTAAGTCAATCCGCACGGTCAATAGTTTTAAAAGGGCGCATGGTTTATTCTACAAACCAGTTAAGTTCCATGCGTGTATTTGTTTTGTTTGTGGCTTGCTATTTGCTAACCAAATAATACATATATATATTATGTAACACCCATTAACCCAATTATAAATAACTGAATTAAAGGACATTACATTACATATGAACATGGTATACATATCATATTTTTATATTACAAGTTATGAGTACATTTTTTTTTTCCTATTCTAACTTTGCTTATGTTGACTTTGGCTTCACAGTATATGCCAATCTACGTTCTTGTTCTGGTGGTACCCCATTGTTTCAACTTTTATACTTCTTCTGGAGACCTACAAGTCCAGAATAAACTAAACTTGCTAAGCGATTACGCTCAATGGATACTTTAACTAATAAAAAGCATCAACAACAACAACAAGCCTTAGTCCCAAACAAGTTGGGGTCAGCTGTATGGATCCTCTAACGGTTAAGCTCTCCAAACAGATATTAAAGAAGAAAGCCTAAGAAATAGAAATACAAGAGCATCTAACACGATCCTTAAATATTATCCACGACATGGATTTTACGTCTCCATTCAAGCCTATTATGAATCAAATCCGCATCGATATTCAAGGCTCGTAGATCTCTAGCTATTACTTCTTTCCATATAGTCTTAGGCCTTCCCCTACCCCTCTTGGCCCCCTTGACTACCAAATTCTCACATTTACGCACTGCTGCTTGCGGGAGCCTCCGTAGAACATGGCCATACCATCGAAGTCTACCTTCTCTCACTTTATCACTAATTTCTGCAACGTGGACTTTCTCTCGAATATGGGCATTCTTGATTTTATCCAACCTTGTATGGCCACACATCCATCTTAACATTCTCATCTCCGCCACATTCAGTTTATGGAGATGTTGGCCCATTGGTGCCCAACATTCACTCCCATATAGTATTGCTGGCCGCACAACTGTCCGATAAAATTTATCTTTCACCTTAAGGGGTATTTTCTTGTCACATAGAACCTCTGAGGCACCCTTCCACTTCATCCACCCAACTTGTATTCTGTGAGCCACATCTCCATCCAAGAGTCCTTCATCCTGAAACACAGAACCCAGATATTTAAATTGTTTGGATCTTGAGACCAAAACTCCATCTAATAAAACCTCTTGTTCTTGCTTCTTCTTTACACTGAACTCACAATGCATATATTCTGTTTTACTCCTGCTTAACTTAAAGCCCTTATCTTCAAGAGTTTTCCTCCACACTTCCAACTTACTGTTAACTACCTCACTGGTTTCATCAATAAGTACAATGTCGTCTGCAAATAACATGCACCAAGGGACATTATCCTGTATGCTCCTGGTTAGCTCATCCATAACTAGGGTGAACAGATATGGACTCATGGCCGAACCTTGATGCAACCCAACGGTAATGGGGAAAGCTTCTGTTTCCCCACCCAGTGTTTTCACACTAGTGGATGCATCCTCGTACATGTCCTTGATGATGTTAATATACTTGACATGTACTCCTTTTCTCTCCAAAACCCACCAGAGTACTTCTTTAGGTACTCTATCATAGGCCTTCTCCAAGTCAATAAACACTATGTGTAGGTCTTTCTTATTCTCTCGGTACAATTCCATTAACCTTTTTGGAAGAGAAATGGCTTCCATCTCCGACACTCCCGTAATCTTCCTCAGTCTGTGTTATATAACTCTTTCCCAGAGCTTCATTGTATGACTCATGAGTTTGATACCCCGATAATTAGTACAGCTTTGGATGTCTCCTTTATTCTTGTATATTGGTATCAGAGTACTCTTTCTCCGTGCATGAGGCATCTTTCGTCCTTTCAAGATAGCATTAAAAAGTTTGGTTAACCATTAATTTTGAATGCACATGCATAATTTTGAACAATATCAAAATATTGTATATCACTTAATAAAATAAATTAATTTATTTAAATTTTTACTTGATTAGCTCTAGTAGGCATTTAGGTGAACATAGGGATAAAGTCATTATCTGTATTTTGGTATAGCATGGTATTATTCACACCAATTCCGAATTCTATCTTTTCAAAACGACCGTATTCAAATTTAATAAAATCAATATCAAAATCTGTTCTGTGACATGACTCAGTCTGTATCACTTTTCAATCTGTTTCACTATTCAATATGTTCAAAAATTCGTAGTACTGCTAAGTATATGATGCATCATACCCTTACCTTACTAGTTCAACTTACCCTAAGTAGAGCAATAAAATATTTTCTGAATATGTGAGGAATTAATAAAATTTATTGAATACTGAATTTACTGTAATAAATACCATCACAATATCCATCTCATAAATCAAACAATTATTTATCAAAATATTTTTATCATAAATCTTCGACTTTTTCTCAAAATACATTCATAGAAAATTTTTAACTTATTTTTATAAAAAATATACTTATTTTAAATATATTGTACTTTTTATCAAGAATATATTTATCTTAAATAGAAACGGTATTTTTATCAATATATTCGTAATAATTATTCTTAGCTTATTCATCATAAGTATTTCCCAACAATATTTTCACAGAATATTTAACAAGGAGTGTTTTCTCAAAATAGTTAAACAAAAGATACTTTATAATATTTCCTCAAAACATTTTAATAAATAATAACTTCCCAAAATATTTAAAATGTTTCCAATTTATATTTTACGTATTTAATTTTCTCAAAATAAACTTAGATATCTTTTAAAATATTTGATTTTAATTAAAAATTATTACTTTTAGTAAAACTTTGTAAATAGCTTAAATTTAATAAAAAATACTTAAATATAAATATTTTGTTTAAAACCCAGTTTATATATACGTATATACTTATATTTATTTTTGTTTACTTTTAAAATAATCATTATTAATAAATTATAACTTTAATAAAAATATTAGTATGTACTTAATTTTTGAAGAAACATTTAATATTTAAATAAATATTAACTTTAGTATAATGTTGTGATAATAAAATAATATTTTTACAAAGCAAAGTATATGATAGTATTATTTTTTTTCTCAAATAGATTCTTAAAATTAAATAACTATATTTTTCTTTTTATTTTAATAAAATATTACTATCATTAGTAATTTCAAGGTAACTTGATTTAAATTATAACTTTTGTATAGTACTATATATTAAAATAAATAAGTAAATTTAATTGAACTTGTAATGTAAATGAATTATAATTCAATCCAAATATTTTAACCAATTAAAATAAATAAGAAATTATGAAAATTATAGTAATAATAAATACCCCACAAAATATATGGGTATATAGAAAAGTAAAAAAATCAAAAACTTGATAAGTAATAAGTAAGTAAATAAATAAGTAAAATAAATAAATAAATTAGTAAATAAATAAGTAAAATAAATAAATTCCCACAAATTAAATGAGTCTTTTATATTGAAATAATAATAAAAGAAATAGAATTAATAATAAAAGTAATAAACTCCACTATTAAGATGGGTATTCAATAGATAAAATTATTAAAATTATAATAGTAAATAAAACTTCACAATTTTAATAGGTGTTATATGTATAACATTATTAAAATAATAAAAGTAACAAAATCCTCACAATTTTAATAGGTACTTAATATTGAGTTAATATTATAAAATAATAAAATTAGTAAAACCCCACAATGTTAATGGGTATTCAAATAAACAGTAAAATAATAATAATAAATTCTTAATCGATATTTTCATCGTGCCCACTTGAGTGGTTCCGATTAAACTTAATTTAATCACTTTATTAATAACTTCAAATTAACAATAAATTCAATGTAAAATATAAATCATGTAATAAAATAAAACTCAAGAGCTTTTTAAAGTTAAAGTATCAAACCTTGATATCCATAAGTATCGGGTCTTTATTCTTTATGTCTTTGGACTGTCCTTTGTCCTATAAATGTCCATTTATTAAGGTCATAAGAGATTGTCCATTTAATGGTCCATATGATTATTTTTAATTGGGTCTCTTTTAGTTGTCTTTAATTTTAATTGTCCAAATGTCTAAATAAATATTTATCAAGTGTTAGTCAATAATTTTTATCAAATAATTAAATCAAATTCATTTTATAAATATTTAAGATTTAACCCAATTAATTTAATTAACTCATGAATATATTTAATTTTAATAACAATTTAAATTAACACAAATAAATTAATAAAATACTTATTTTATTGTATTTTTCCCAAAACTCAGTTTTAAATATTTATTTCATGAATATTTAACTTAATCTTAGCCTTTAATTAATTTATTAATAACTAAAAATATTTAATTTCAAAAATAAACTTAATTTATTAATTAATAAGCTGTTTGGATGAAATTGAAAAGCTAAATAAAGTTTAGGGTCAATTACCTAAGGCGTAAGGACATAATTGAAATGAAGTCTTGGTTGGCCGGGGCTGAAACATAAATAACTAGAAGTTTGAGCGCCAGAATGGTAATACACGGAGGGAATTAAATGGTGAACACTGAAATATAGGGGTCACGCTAAAGGTTGAGGAAAAAGAAGGCACCAAGACGGCATATTTTCCATCTTCTTCGCCCGAACTCATCAGAAACGGGTCGTGCAATCCGATTCTGGATCCGACGACCAACTGCTTTTCCGGCAACTACGAGCGACGAGGTAGCCACGGGTCAATTTCTCTCTTCATTTACGGTCGTTTATAGCCTCAAAGTTGTCAGATGATGGTCGAATTTAAAGGAATCCAAAGTTGAAATTTCGGATCTATTTGTTGATAACCCGAACGGAAAAGATACTCTGGCCACTTGTAGCCACTCTTCACTACTCTAAATTGATTATCTGCTAAGAGAAATTGATTGATGACTTTGGTTGCTAAAGATAAGCTGAAATAGAAGCTTGGGTAAGGAATTTTCTTTCCCTCTCCTCTCCAAACAAAAATGGCAGTTTTTTTTATAAATATATTATATTTTTTTTAAACTCTGTTTTCAAATTCTGCGTCCTCTTCTTCATTTTTATAATGGAATTTCCCCTTTCAAAATGTTATTTTGATCAACACAAAGTCATTTTTAAATTTCAAATCATCCCTTAAATATTATTAATAAAAATGACTTAATTGTCCTTAATTATTCTATTAATTTACGTCGATTAACCTGACCGAATTGCCCTCAACTATTTCTCAAATTTTTGCCAAATTTTACTTAGCTAATTTTCAATTGACGGTGTCACCGTATTTTACCAGTGCCGGTAAAAATTGGAAATTACTTATGTAATGAAATCCTATAAAATTTATACTCAAATCACTCGTCTCAACATCTAGATTCCAAATTTGATATTTTTAAAACCTAATTCCGCTGCTAAAATTTTCCGAGAATCAAAATGACCGAAATGCCCTAAAAAGGATTTTATTACTAAATTAATCTTTTTATTTAAAACCAACATTTAAAAATCAAGGTGTTACATATTGTATATAAAACCTTCTTATATTTATTGTTTCTTTTCGGATATTATATATATCTTTCATGCCCTAGTCCGCATGTGTTTAGAAATTAGAGAAACGTGAGTGCTTGTGTTATAATCTGCTGAATATTTTGAACTTGTTATTAATTGTGATGTGCGATGGCATGTCATATAGGGACAGAGGATTCTAGGCCAAGAAGATTCTTGACTTTTGATTTTTATTTTGATGGATGCTTATGATTAAGACTAAGACTTGTTTGATTCTTGTGGTTGAAATAAGGGAGAATTGTATACATATATATATATTTCATGGTTGAATGGGTGGGAGCGAATTCGGGAAAATTGATAGCCCTTACACACCATCATGTTTACTTGATTGTGAATTGGTATATTTGTTTTGGATATTTAGCTTGTTTATAGTTGTGTTTCTCTGTCTCTCATGGGCTTATTGGACATCTAATATAAAACACTCACACTCTTATTGTCACAGCCTGTTTTGTAATTTAGAGAAATGGGGTAAATTGTAAGTTTGTAAATAATTATGATTAAGTCTTAAATTTTTTTTCATATTGAATTGCGGTATTCCAAATGCGAATAAATAAAGTTGGCGATAAATTTCGAAGGACTAAAGAATGGGATTTAAGATCCTTAATTTTTCTCGGGAACACCAGTATAAAAATTGAGGGAAAATCCTTTCAGAAGAGCGTTTCGTAAATTTTGTCAAAAGTAGCGATTTTAGCATCTAACAAAAAGTTGGGGAGTAATAAATAAATTCAGAATAGCTATTTAATTTTACTGTAGGACACGATTTTATAAAATAAAAGTAAGAGCCTTCGGAAAGTTAAATTAAATGAAAATTACGAGTTGTCTGTTAAATAATTAAGAAATAAAACAAATAATTGTTGGTCCCTTGGCAACTAAGAGTTGGGTGAATTAGTGGCCTTCTAAAAATTTAAACGGAAATTTGGTGGATTACAAGAAGGATTTTTATAGTGGTTCAGCAAAAAACTCCTTGCATACTTCCACTTCTCCAATCATAGAAAGGAATTGGGTTCCACTAAAACACAAACAAGAATACAAGAGGTTTTACAAGTTCACCTCAAACTTAGGGTTTATGATCACCCCAAACTTACAATAAAAAGAAGACAAGAGTTTAAAGCTAACTCTTTGAACTAAA
>CATIWJ010004036.1:0-13939 GCA_949640765.1 Croton laevigatus | reverse complement strand
TAAAATCATATCAAATAAAACCAGCTAACATATTCCTAACTGAAAATGAAGCTACTAAATTGATTAAGTAAAAGAAATAATTATTGGCCCTTTGACAACTAAGAGGAGGGTTAAATTAATTGGAGAATAAAAATTTTGCAGTGGAATTTGGTGGATTGAATGAAAGTGAAAGACAAGAGAATTTTATAATAGTTCGGATGTAACACAATCCTATGTCCACTTCTCTAATTCCCTCAATAATTGGGTTGCACTAATATTCAACAAGATTACAATGACGTTTTCTAAGCTAACTTCAAACTTAATGTTTTAGGCTCACACTTAAATCGTATAATTTGAGTTTCTATCTCACTCAAAACTATCTGAATTTAATGCTCACTCAACGAACAACACACAAGAATTGATTACAAAATATTGAATGTAAGATGAAAAGAGAGTTGAAAGTGTTAAAGTTCTATATGGTTGTTCTCTCTACTATTCAATATATATTCTTCTCAAAGGCTATAGGTGTATTTATAGCCATCATGAACTATGGGTGTATTTATAGCCATAATAAAGAATATGACCATTCCTTTTTTGAATTGAAGTCTACCTTTGTCTTTACATAGTGCGAGACATGAGGGTAGCGAGCACGACGACTCACTAACATATCTTAATGGATCTATAACGTTATCTACTGAGTCATCTTTGTACTAAATGAACTAGTAGTTATAGCTGACGAAGTAGTGTAGCGCATGAGATCTTCATGTAGCGTACGCGACCACTAACACACATTTCTCAATAGACTTGTAATGACTATATGAAAATTTAAGTTTCGATTAGTCTTCACTTGTGCCAGACGAAGGCTTTATATAGGGAGTTCAATGTGGCAAAAGATCAAAAACTCTTTGTCTAATAGGGTTCATTGGGCTTTATGAATCTTAGAGCTTAAATGTTCTATGAGTTTTCTGAGTCCAGCAGCCCACCCTGAAGGGGATGCTGGAGCCTAGTTAGAAGACCGACCTTCTCTTCTGCTAAGGCAATCTTCCCTTCTGCTAATGCAAGGGGCGATCTCCCCTGTGGACTAGATGAGGTTGACCTTCCCTTTGCGGGGCCTTAGACTTAGAGGAAGCTTACAAATGTCCCCCCTTCAATACAAGTCATTTCATGTCTTAGCCCAACTAGCTAGAGTTCGCCATGTGCAATCTAAACCACGATTTCTCTTCCTGGCTGAAGCATTTTAGTGGGAACAATATTCGCCTTAGTTTAAGAGCTTTTTGATGAATTGACACTTTGGTATCCCTGATTAATTACTCCGCTACCCTTCCCCTATTAGATAGATCGCCAAGATCACGCTGTTAATTAGGAGCCTTAATTGTGCTTGGGTTCTCGTGCTCTCCTTGTTTATAAAAAGGGGAATGTGACTTTCACTTTTCACTTTTTTTAGTTTCCCAATTTAAACATTTCATTCTTGGCAAGCTTTGTTAGTGTGTCTTCAGCCAGGTACCTTTCTTTTTCTCTAACTTTTTACCGCCTTTGTTTTCTAGTTTCTACGTTAAAAAGCGAGGGATTATAGATTAATGACCATTTATTTTATAGTAGGTCATTAACCTTAGTTCGGCCTCCCCCTTCGTAACCTCCTAGGCATTATAGGCGAAAAGAGGCTTATACCTTGATTTTGATGTCATCTAAGAGCAACCTGTCTACTATCCCTTTCTTTCCCCGTGAGGTCGGTAGGACATTTATGGAATTACACTTATTCGCTCATACCATTATAGTTATGGATCCTGACTTTTTGAGACAAATGACTACTTGTCTTCAATCCAAGTCTCAAGGGTCCACATAGCCTAAGGTAGGAACAAAGACAATAGCAGCATCTTCTCAACTAAAAAAGAGGGGGTTGCAAATAGATATGAAAAAGCATAACGACTTCTGTGAGAAGCTATTTCTGGGGAGAAAGCGGGGGAGAAAAATGCGTTTTTGAGGAGGCTCATTCAAAGGAGAGGCTTTCCAAGATAAGGGAACGATCTTAATCGTCATCCACCTGTGGTGATGGTACTAATAAGGTTAAGATTATCAACTGGCAGGAGGCTGACAGTGAGGTCACCCTAAGGCACATCGTGGAAATATATACTTCACCTTCTCCGACTAGGTCGTTAAGAGAGGGAGAGGAAGAAGAAGATGAGGGTGAAGATGGAGATTTGACTCCCTGCATGTTAAAAAAGAAGATAGTGAAGGGCGACAAATGGTATGACTGAGATGCCATTGCTTTCAGTGCCAAGGACGTGACGACCCTAAGAAATTTCAATGGGTTCCTACAATATTAATATGGGATGATGCATCCCTACTACACCCTCAAGTGCATCATCATATAGCCAAAGAGATGGAGTTCCCCACAGACTTGTTGCATTTGAGGAAAATGCAAACTTCCACTATTGTGGACTATACAATTTAGGGGATTATAATGGTAATCCTTCAATCTTTTAGAAAAGTGACCTCTGCTTATGCCTAATATTCCTTAGTATATATGGATTAATAATTTTTATTGTATGATAAAAGGGCATGTTGGGAATCCTTCATCTTTAAGAGCATATTCAAGAATTGGTGAAAGAGAATAAAGACCAATGAGAGAAGCTGGAACGAATATTGGCGGAGAAAGCCAAGCTTGAGGAAGAGTTGGTCCTTCAAGGTAAAAGGGTTAGTTTGGCTGAGGAGAGCTAAATAAAGGTGAAAATAGAGCAAGACATTGCCAAAGTAAAGCTACACGAAGCTCAATTAGAGATAAAAGACTGGAAAATAAGTACTCATTAAAAAGGAGAAAGGTGTGCAAGGTAAAAAGAGCTATGAAGAGTCTCCAAAATGGCCAAAAGCAACTAAAGTCCAAGGTTAAGAGTCTCCAAAAGGCGCGTGAGGAAGGGGTCACTATTATGCAGAGATAGTTGGAAGAATATCAATATGAGGTCGTCTCTCTTAAAGAACAAGTAAAGGAGATGAGTCATATGATGAACAACTTGGTACATGGGTTTCATCAACAAGTATATGAGGTAGCTATAAACCATTTGATAACCCACCGGCTGGAGGATCTTTCATTTATCTTAGCAATGGAACCTCCTTCTTTTTCATGAGCGAACCCCGAGGTTGCTACTTCAACTAATGGAAGTGACTTGAGTGATAAAGAAAGTGGAGAGACTCGTGATGATGCTATAATAGATAATTCTGATTATCAAGATAAAGCATAAGTTATCTTTATAATCCTTGAAAAACTTTTAATAGGGACACCGCGGATTTTTTGGGCGGAATCTCTTTTTATTCTTCTATTAAATTTTGTATGTATAGCTAGGTGAATGTTGCCTCATTAAACTCTTGGAGCGACCTTGAGGTTGTTTTGAAGAATTGTAAATTTATATTTTGAAGTATATTGAAAATAGTCTCTGAGTTATTTTACTAAGGTACTGGCATTTTGATGTAATGGAGGTCGCCTTTTACAACTTTGGGTGACCTTTGCACTTTGTGTGATTTCCTAACAAATATGAAAATATAACTATGAAGAAGTTTTGATTGGCCCTTAACATAAAAGGTTGATCCATGGCAGCAACTTTAAGGTCATTTTATTTTCACATATGTGTTTATGTACCTCATTCTTGCTTAGAATATCCTATTTAGATTGACTGTTCTTACAGTTAAATTGTGGCGGTAGTCATTGGCAAGTAGACCATTATTGCTAGGGAACTCCTTTGGTCCATGCACCTAGGAACAAGTTGCGCATGTGAGGTATTAATGCAATATGGTCCAAGCACACGAAGACTAGGTCGCTTATACGAGGCATTAAATCTTTGAGCCCAAGCAAATGGGAATAGGTCGTGTATGTGAGACGTTGATATAGTATGGCCTAAGCACATGAGGGGTAGGTTCCAGCATGCAAGGCATTGATGTAACATGGCCTAAGCACAAAAGGAATATGTCCCTTATGTGAGGTATTGAATCTTCGAGCTCAAGCATATGGGAACAGGTTATACATGTGAGGTGTTGATATAATATGGCCCAAGCAAATGAGGAGTAGGCTCCAGCATGTGAAGCATCGATGTAATACTACCCAAGTATATAAGAAACATATTGCTTATGCGAGGTATTAAATCTTTGAGCCCAAGCATATGGGAATAGGTTGCATATAAGGCGTTAATATAATATTGCCCAAGCACGTGAGGTGCAGGCTCCAGCATTCGTGGCGTTGATGTAATATGACCCAAAACCATATAATATTATTTCATTTGAACATATATAACAGACTTTTAGCAACACAGCATAGTTCACATATTTGCAGCATATATCACGAACACATATATTTAGAGATAATTAAATAAGGGTAAAGTACCAAACCCAATATAAATGTCGCATTTCGCTCCGAGTTTGCCTTATGTGTTTCCCTATCTAGTTTAGTTTGCGTTGCCGTCTATTCAAACAAATAATCGTAATTTTGATTAATTTCTTATTTTATTTACTAAAGAAATTTTTTAATATTTCTATTAATTTATTATGCTCTTATTTTGCTTCTTTACTCTATTTATGCATCTTCGCAGTCCAATATATTATGTAACTATTCAAGTTTGTTTACTACTGATTCTCTAAAATATGGTTTCCAAATTATTTCGTGATTCCCTTAAATACTACTCGTCCTAACTCCATTTTTTTTATGGTGTATTACTATTTATATCATTATAATGACTAAGCATGCTACTTATAATCTTTCAACCATATATATAATTTAATACTCTTATATATACTAATTCATAATTCTATTTATTATTTTTGCTTTGCTTACTAATTTTATTAACTAACATATCATTTCCCACATAATTATTTATTAATCAACATTCATTTCCAATATGTTCATATAATACCATATTCAACTAATAAATCACTTAATCAAATTATCTCAATTAGTCAATTTCTTTCTAACATAACAATAAATTCTAAATAATATAACTAATATATTTAATATTGAAAATTTATACTATCTTCTTAGCTATTTTTTTTAGAAAAAAATTTAGCCTAGTAAAAATGTTTTCATATTTAAATACTATTAGTATTATTAATATTTAGACATATCATTTCACATAAACAATATCTTTCTAATTTCTTCCAATTCTTATTATCAAAATTCACCATTAGTATAATTTAACATTTACTAAACATATAATACTTTCCTATCCTATTAAATTTTTAGCTAATAATTATTTGGTAACAACAAATACTTTATACCATATTATAATATATTTACCCAAGTTAAAATATTATCATAATTGAACAGTATTATTAACTAATTATATTTTTAAAATAAATTCGTTTCATGCTGAAATTTATTATGAAGGAAGTAAATGAAATAAATAAATAAGTTCAGAGGCTTATCTAAAATTTGTCAAAGCTTATTTGCAAACGGATTTAAGTTCAGGGGCTAAAATGTAATTTGCCATCAAAATGCAACTACTGCTACCATTTTGTTCCATCAGGCGTGCGCCTCGTATATAGGCAAACAACTGGTCGTTTTTGCCCTGTGCCAGACAACGTTCCCTAGTGCCAAATTACAGAGCCATCCGACTCGTTGTTTTGGTCTTCTCTTTCACCCGTTTCTTTGCAACACAAGTCACCAGACTCGTTTCTGACCTGTTCTTCTCCCCTTGTGGTTGCCATTCGGTTTATGGTAATATTTCGGCCATTAACTTGCCAGTCTAGATGATATCTCGTGTAGATGTTTGGGTCGACCCACTTGCTACCTGTCTGACCCGATCAAATATCACCCTTTTGGACACCACTTCCTATGTTTTTTGTCTCTAACCAGATCACCAGACCCAGAGGAGCTGATCGGGGGTCTCGGTAGCCGGATTTGCGGTCTGGACAATGATAGTGGAGTTGGGTTCATGTTTAGGTATCCCTTCTTATTTCCTCTGTTTTTCATATATTTTTATTCATTCTTCAATTTGAATTTTTGTTCTTTTCCTTTCTCTATTCAGCCTTCTACCTCCCCTCATATGCTATCTTCCTTTTCCTCTAGCATTTATACCCAAATATATCGATTATTTCTCCTTTTATGTGTAGAACTTAAATTTTACTTCCTTTAAACATCTCCCATCTGTCAATTTATTATTACTACTATTATTATTATTATTATTATTATTATAATGCCATCTGTCTCTTGTCTTCTCCTTTCCATCTGTTCCTTTTATTATTATTATTATTATAATTATTATTATTATTATTTAAAATCTAGTCTTTTTTTTAACAATTATCCTATAGTCCTCCAATTAATATTCGTTCTTAATTTACCCCTCACTAGCATTTTATTTCACCTGTATTTAATTTTTAATCTGTAATTTATACGCTAATTTTTTATTATATTTTCCATCCTTAATAACAGAATTAATAATTCTTCTTATTTTACTATTAAATTCTTGATTTAATCATAGCTATATTCTTTTCTCAAATTATTTCTTTTATTAATTACTTTTATCATTGTTAATAAAATACTTGTTTTTAGATTTTATATTCCTAATCTGAATCTAAATTTATCTTGAACTTTCTTTTATCTTTTTATTCTACTAACTTACTATTTAAGTAAACCTATGGGTATATTAGTATTTTAGTTTTTATATTTATTTACGTATTTAGTTATTCTCACACACTTTCTGTCTATTTTTAATAAATACTTATTTATTTATTTTTCCAACTACTATTACTACTTATTATTTCATCTTTACAACATTTATCAAATATTATTAATCGCTAAATATTCTTCTTGCAATTCGTGACTGTATTTAGATTTAATTCAATGAATATTGATTTATTTTCTTTCTGTTTATAAGATGTTCATGATATGTTTATAGTACGTTTATTTTCTAAATTATTTAACTATCTATTTCTTATAAACTTCCATCTCTCGACAATATATTCAAAAATATTAATTAAACACATTTTCTTTATTTTACGCTCCTACTTAGCCTTTATTAAACAAATATTAACTTATTTACTCTTTGTTTATAATGTATTTATAACCTATTTATAAACATTCTTCTTATTCCTTTTTTCCTTCAAAAACATGTTACTTCTTGTTTACGATATATATACTACGTTTATTTGTTTACTATGATTTATTTACTGTTCTTTTATAATACATTTATTTCTCTATTTTCTATTTAATAATCCATTATTCATTTTTTGTACTCGAGTTTCTCTAAATTTTTTATTTTGAGAATTCAGGATGTGACAAGTGGAGCAAGAGTTAAGAGGTTCAACTTCTTTAACATACTCAACACCAAAATAAATGTTGTCTTTGTAACATCCCATTTTCTCATTAGTTAGTATTTCTTGAGTTGTCGTTAGCTAATAGCATTTTTGTAGGAATTTCTGGTCTCGAGACGTAGGAGCGTTGGAGTCAACCTCGGAATCCGTGCTAGCATGGACTAAGTTAGAGGTAAATTCTATATTGTTGGATTAATGTTAATGGTTTGGGCTTATGGTAAAAAAAATATATAAATAAATGTTAAGTATAGTGGGCTAGTATATGTATGTGGAGAGTTAGGCTAGGAATTTAAGTTGGGCCTTAATGAAAAACAAGAGAAAGGCAAGAAAGGAATTGGACATGAGGTGGGCTAAGCCCATCCAATGAGTACTAAACTTAAGACCCATTTATATTAAAATATATTCTTCTCTAAAAAAAACCTCGAAGCTTCTCAATTTTTCCCTCATTTTTCTCCTCTTTTTTCCCCATCTTGTCGCCCATCCCTTACTCTTCTCTCTTCAACATTTCTTTCTCTTACTATTAGCATCCACTACCAACTCCTTCCAATATCATCATTATCTTCAACTTCCTCTTCCACCCTTGGCTAGCCCAACTTCAAGAATACAATAGAGATCAAGGTTAAAGAGGTATGGGATAATGTATTAATAGAAAAGAAAATGTATGCTAGGGTTTTGTGTTAGACTTAGTTAAATCCATTATTATTTGTGTCAGAAATAGTTAATGTGAGAGTAGATCAAGTAGAGTTAGTTGAGATTTAAAGTATAATAGGGAAAACCTAGGAGAGACAAGTTAGGGTTTGAATTTATTTTGAATAAGACCTAAAAGAATAAGTATTTTATTGCTACATTTGGAAGCTAAAGCTAACGACAAGGGGATGGAAGTAGCTTAAGCTTAAGGGAAGCTCATCAAACAAGGTTTGATGCTTTAACCAACTCTTCTTCAAGTTGATTTTTTGATTTCCTTTGAAAAGATTTAATATTTACTTGATTTGGGTTTTTGAACACCATTATACATTTACTTGAGATTTTCTCTTAATTTGGATGCTATAAAATGTGTTGATGTTGTTATTATTTGAGGTTATTGAATTTGGAATTGGTTTGAAAGATGTATTTGGAAAATGGAAGAAAACCCGTCTGGACTCACAGGTGTCATGCTCGCAACCATCACACCTTAGTGTGGTTGTCGCGCTCGTGACTACTTTATGGAGAAACAAAAGGTTTTTGTGGCGTTCATCGCGCACGCGACAGTCATACCCCGTGTGGTTGTCACGCTCACGATCGCCTGTTTTATTATCACGCTTGTGATTGTCACACACCCTGTGGTGGTTGCGCTCGCGATGGAAACAATTAAAGAAGGCCTCGTGCTCGCGACATACGTAGCGCGCGCGACGGTCACAACTTTTCAGAAAAATTTTCAAATGAATTTTATGGAATTTAAATGAAATCAGATTTGTTTTTGACACTCAACATTTATACATGATAATGAGTATTGGATATAAGGAAATTGAGTATGAGAAATGATTGAGAATGAGATTCAAATGATGAGATAGTAATTGTATTTGTATTATGAATGATTATATGATTTAAATGCTCATGTGGCTCACTTTAGAACGCTAGTGATAAGAATACAAAGCATCGTAGGGTTAAACCGCGGAAATGATATGATATTAATATGAATGATGAAATGAAATATGAAAACCTTATTGGTGCTATAGTTTATAAATTGCTATACAAAATACGTGTTGGAAATAGATAAGAATAAGAATATATAACCTATGGTATCGGCGTATTAGTCTATAAATGGTTGTATGGGATATGCATAGGGCCCGATTCTTATTGTCGAGTTCTTTTGAGTGCCACTAAAGCTAAAATGTGATTTGAATGAACGTTTCACCGTTATTAAATTGTATTTACTTGTTTTTATTATAAATGCTTACTATGTTTTATTTAAATGATTTCAAACATTTTTGTATAAATGTTGTATTTCAACTTCGGTCACTGAGCAAAGTTTGCTCAGCGAGTTTACCTGTTTAAACTCGTAGGTTAAAAAAGGTAGCTGGGTAGAATCTGGCGCAACCGGTCAATTCAGCACAACAGATACATTCTTTTGGTATAGTGTTGCTATTTTGTAATATTTAGTCCGACATATACATGAATCATCGTTTAGGAATGATCCTAATTATGTAATTATATTCTTTTGGATAATGAAATGCTTGTATTTATATTGGTTCACATGTAATAGTGAAAGTTATCTAAATGTGATATTGATAGCATTTTCAATAAAAGTGAATATGATGTGATTGTAGTTATTTATGTATGTATATAAAGTGTAGTTAACCAACTCAAAATCAAGAAATAGTAGTGCTTCTTCTAGACTCACACGTGGGTCTAGAAGGGGTGTTACATGTGTAGCCCTCTTATAGGTCTACTTCGGTAAGCTTATAATGGGTGTTATAATTTTTGGTATTAGAGTATCGGTTTAGTCGGTTCTGGGATTAGATAGTCGAATTCAACTTGAAAAGCATGACACCTAAGTGTAGGATTTGGGTAAATAGGAGTTGATATATGGATGGAATATTATATGGTAATGTATAATTTGGTTTACTTAGGTAGAATGGCCGAGCAAGGGAGAAGCAAGGATAAGATATCAGTGATAGAGATAAGTAGCGACTCCAGTGGTACCCTTAAGAAGAAGAAGACTAAGGTAGTCGTAGATCAAGGGGAGATCCAGGAGATGTTAGCTAGGGTTAGGAAGTTAACCCAGGAGAACCAAAAGATGTTGAACAAGATGAGAAAACTGACTCAAGAGAACCAGGAACTGAGAGTTAGGGTGAAGTTTTGGGAAGGAGAGAGAGACAATTGAGGTTCGAATTCTATGCAAGTAGACCAACAGTCAGGAGCTATTCCGGAGCGTTTGGTGGCAATAAACTATGATTCTTGGATTGAGCTAGACCCAAGTGAGGAGAAGTATACCCTGACTAGTTCGCTAACATCGGCTCATGTTAGAGAGTAGTTTATAGTAGTAGGCAATAGGCTTTTGATATAAACATATGCAATGTATTTTGGATATTAAGTAGTAGTTCGACTAGTAGGCTTTAATGTAAGGAAAAATGTTATGATTTGAACTCATATGTAGAATGTTTATTATTATTAATCAAATAAATGTATTTAGTTAAAGATTTGTGTTCATGCCATATAGGATTGTCTAAAGTGTTATGTTGTGCTGAGATTGGTTGCTATTTATTTATTCTTCTTATTATAGCGATGTCAGAAGAGGTAGAATCGCAGAGAACGGTTCAGGACAAGGTGGGGTCTCGCACCTCAGTCCCAAGTTTTGCTGGAGCTCAGAAGCCTTCTGTGCAACCTGAGCCAGCACCTGCACCAACTGTACCTAGGGTCGGAATCCCTGACCCAGGTGAGTATTTATGACGGATGGCTGAAGCATTTCAGCAAATGACAGAGAGAGCCCCTGCGGCAGCAGTAGATAGAGACCGACGTCTACCCATTGATAAGTTTCGTAAGTACGGGGCTAAGGAGTTTAGATCGGGACGTGAGGAAGGAGCTGAGGAGGCTGAGTACTAGTTAGATCTCCTGAGATGTGCTCCCGAGGCCCGAGTGATATGTGCTACATCACTCCTAGCTGGCAAGGCGTATAACTAGTGGGACACTGTTCAGCAGTGTATCACACCAAAGCAGAGGACCTGGGCATTCTTTGAAAGCGAGTTTAGGAAGCACTACATCACCGTGTCATATATGAACGCTAAGCGAGATGAGTTCATCCACCTCAACCAAAGGAGGATGATAGTCACCAAGTATGAGAACGAATTCACTCGCCTTAGCAAGTATGGAAGGAAGCTAGTAGAGATGGAGGAAGAGAGATGCCATAAGTTCTTGAATGGGTTGAATGACGAGCTACAAGTGTAGTTGGTACTTATGGGGTTCACAGAGTTCTCCAAGCTATTGTCCCGAGCACTCGAGGTTGAGAGAGTGCAAATGAACCAGAGAAACAGGCGTCAGAGAGTGCAATAGAAGAGGGACCAATTCCAGAGCTTTGAAGGTGGTCAGTCCTCCAAGAAGGTCGGAGCCAGGGCAGAGGAGCTGCTAGAGGATCATCAGCTAGTGCACCTGGGGGGGTTCAGGTAGATGAAATCGTGGAGGCAGAGCTAGAGGAGCCGAGTCAGTAGCTGGCAGTACATGAGATTACCACCCCTATCCTACCTGTGACACATATGGGCGCAATCACCCAGGGGAGTGTTAGTACCATACCAATGATAATGTTTGCTGGGAATGTAGCCAAAAGGGTCATATGAGGCGTCAGTGTCCGAGACTACATAGCGAAGCCCCAGCTCAGACAGAGCGTTCACAGCAACCAGCCAGCAGAGGCCAGGGTAGAGGTCATGGCAACCTCAGCCAGTAGAGGACCCAGTCAGAGACCCTAGATTGCCTTGGGACCAATGCTCCAGCCAGAGTGTATGCTATGAAGACTAGAAAAGAGGAGGATGCTCCAGATGTTATTGTTGGTACATTTTCAATGTCTGGAAGATTTATTTATACTTTGATTAATTCAGGTTTGACCCACTCGTATATCTGCATGCTTGGGGATAGTGTTGAAGGGTTGTTAGTAGAGTATGTCAAGTTTGGGATCTTAGTGACGACTCCATTGGATGACGGGGTAGTGACTAATAAGGTTGTTAAGGATTACCCGATAAAGATTCATGGTGAGATTTTTCTTAGGAATTTAATAGAGCTATCCTTCAGAGAGTTTGATGTGTAACACCCCGAAATCTGTAATGTCTGAAGGCTGAATGATTCAATCAGGGGGAGATAGAAGTGATTCATAATAAGAAAGGTTAAGGAAGGAGATGTATTGTAAAAGGAAAATAAATGAATTATAAGTTCAGTAAATAGGTTGTAAACTATGAATTAATAAATTATGAACATAGTAAACAAGTAGTAAACAAGAAGTAAGCCAATTATAAAATATAGTAAACCCTTGTAAAACGAAAAGTAAACAAGTTATAAGTAAGATAAGTGAAGAGTAAACCAATGGTAAACAAAAGGTAAGTAAAAAAGGAAGGAATAAGGAAAACATAAATTATACACGAGTCGTAGGCAGAGGAATAAGAAAATTGTATATAGACGTAATATTTGACAACTGTAGAATCTGATGATACAGTCCGGGCGCGTAGACTCGGAAGGATCACGGAGAAATTCTTTGAATCTCCAAGTTAAACGTGCTCAAGTCACAGTACAAATTAGGATGGGTGACCTCCAAGGGAAGTCAACCCTAAATACGTCAATTTGGTAATAAAAACTACAGTAAGATATCAGATGGGTGCTGATCGCATTTGAAAGGTAAAAGTACGCCAACGGAGCTCAGTGGAACTCGTCGGCATTATGGAAAAGGTTAGGGACCTAAATGAAATTTGTCAAAAAGTTTTGATAGCTCTTAGTAGTGCCCATAACGGATGTTAAATATGAAATCTAGGGAGTTTACTGGTCGCAATAACGCGTAACGGAATTTTCAGAAAACGCACGTATAAAAAGATATAACGAATTTTATATAAAGGGCATTCTGGTAAATTCTGAGAAAGATAAAGACTAAAATGAAAGTTCCCCAAAAATGGTATTAAACCTTGAAAATATATTAAATATAAGGTTTTGAGGTTAAATAGATCATAACGGTGAAATTACAGTAGTTTTAGGACTTACATGTGCGGAGAATTCCGCTGAAACGCGAAAACTCGACTCGTGTAGGATCTACGGATTTAATCTGAAATTCGGACCTCAAGATGGTTTAATTTGAAAATGTGTAAAACACGAAAGTTGTTCCTTTATGTGTTAGTTAAATGTAGAAATAAGAACCACCTAATTTGGATATGTATAGACAAAGTTATGATAAAAGTAGTAGACAGTGCGCAGGCTGCCTAAGGCAGTGCGATGGGACCCGACAGAAAATGACGCCAAATATTATTTATAGCCCGGATAGATCTAAAACATTGAATGTGACATATATTTAGATGTCTAGGATCATTTGGCATAAGAATTACTAAATTTGGAGTAGTATACAAAAAATTATTAATAAAGGACTGCAATGAGGTCAAGTAGAACCTTAGAAGGACCTATTTGCAAAAACTTAGCTAAGGGAGGAGGCAAATTGGTAAAGGAGGATAATTGAAGCCTATGATTGGCCATCATGTATAACTTTTCCATAGAGACATTTGGCCAAATCTTGACCCTTCACCCATTTTATTTTGGCTAAATACTAGCAATTGGATTAGAAATTAAATAAATCAAAAAGAAAATAAAAATATATAAAGTGAAATCACAAATTAGTCTTCATTTTAAGAAGAACATGAAATCCTCTCTTCTCCAAAATATTCTTCTCTTCTTCTCTCCATGGTGGCCGGCCCACCTAGCCAAGGGAATTCATAGATTTTTGACAATTCAAACTAAACTTTACAAGAGGAAGATTAATTTCAAGGTAATTAAGCTATGCCTACTTCTATTTTCTTTAATTGATTATTATTTTAAGAGATTAAATGGGAATTAGAATCTGAAATTCTAGGGTTCATGTGACAAAAATTGGGATAATATAGATAGGATGATTAATGGTTAAATAGAGCTTGTATGTTGATGAGTAACATAAAGAAGAGCAAAAATCAGAATT
>CATIWJ010004033.1:0-15428 GCA_949640765.1 Croton laevigatus | reverse complement strand
TTTTTTTTCTTGCCATTTCTCAACAAGAACAACGTATAATTATTTGATGTTACTATTTGGCACTATTTATAATTTATTTTTCGGTAATGTAAAAATTAACGGATCGCGCTGTTGGATTCGTTATATTTTTCTAGTCGTCGTGGTATAATTATTTTTCAAAATAATTACACGGATGATGTACTTCTATCGGACTGGCTAGACTGCTAATAAAATTCTGTCTTAAATTTGCTAATGACACTTTTATCCTTAACTATTTGTCTTATTTACATATAAGATAAATTACTATAATATCCTTAACTATTCTTCTTATTTACTTAAATACTATTAGTTGAAAAATATCTTTTTATAATTATTTATTTATTTATTTTATTTTTATTATTATCGTTATTATTATTATTTTATATTATTACATAAATCTCTTTTTAATTTAAAATTGATATTTTAAAAATTAAGGTGTTACATACCGGCCAATATTCCAAGGAATAAATTGCTGTGGACCAAAGTGAAGATACTGATGTTGCAATTCATCACTTGTTGAGGTTGGTGCCTTGCCTTTTTTGTTTGATATCATCTCTGTAAAATTGTTGTTAGACAGAACATTAGTTTGTTGCAAAACATTTATATAAATAGCGCTACTTTTTATGATATCAAGATTTGAGGCTTAGGTTTATCAATAAATGAAAAATTTAATAGTAAACCTTTGGTTTTAAATGAAATACCATTATAGTTAACCTTGTAAAGAGTTATTAAATTAATAAAAGGAATTCAAAGGATAACTGAATGATTTATATCTGAAACCAAGATAAAAGGTGTTTTAATCAAAATACCAGAGTTTGAAATACTTGCTTCTGTTTTTTCAGAAATTTTTATTTTTTAGTTGTTTGCATAAGTAAGTTTTTCATGGGTTTTGTTTTCAAAATGTTTAGGAACCAATCCAGTTTTAATACAATTTAAATCAGCACCAGTGTCAAAAAGAGCAATTGTATCAATTTTAAAGGTTTTTGAAAATTTCAATGAAATTTTTATAAGATATTTTTGGGAACTAATTTCCCTTAAAATACAAAGAAAATTTTCTGGAATTTTTTCTCCAAGGTTTTGTGGTTCTAAGGCTTCATCGTCACTATTGTCACTTTGTTCAACAAGTTTAGTAACAAGGAATTGGATAACCTTAGACTCTTCCTGTTGTTTTTCTTTAATTTATTTAAGTTCAGTTTTAATGGTTTTGATTTCTGATTTTAGCTCATGGATTGTTCCTACTAGTTTCTTGATGGTTTTCTTTCTATCAAGAATAGTAGTAAGATCATACATCCCTGTGCTAGTTGAAGGAGGATCAATGGTTTTAGATTTTAGCTCTTCTTCTAAAGACTGCCTAAGCTAGTCTAAATATTTTTTCTACATTTCAGGGTTATTGATATGCTGAAAAACATCTATGAGGGAATCTTGAAATATTTTTGGAGTATCATCCAAATCCATTCCAAATGATGATTTAATCACAAATAATATGTATCTTTCAAATCACAATTATATCACCAATAATATATATTTTCCAAATCATCAGTTAAATTACAAATAATGCATATTTTTCAAATCACAATTTATATCACAAATAATATATATATTTTTCAAATCACAAATAATATGTATATTTCAATTCACAAATAATATATTTCTTCAAATCATAACTTCTATCATAATAAACATTTTTTTATAAAAACTCATAATAAATCAGTAGTAATTTTTCATGCATGCAAAAATAGTAAACCGGTGTTTTCGTAGTTAAAGTATCATACCTCATTTTAGCAGTCTCCTTTATTTAACAGTTCCTTTTTGTTTCGGTTCCTCCTTCTGCTATTCGAACGAACCTAATGTCATATGTATTTTCGTAAGAAAAATATCGTCCAAATATTTTTCTATAAATTTCTCCTTTTTATTTCTACTTATTTTCTATTTATTAAGTGTCCAAATATTAATAATTAAGTCTCTAATTATTTTTATATCAACTTCATTAATTTAATTAATTATATAATAGTCCAATTTTATTCCTTTAGTGTCCAAAAACTTTGTTCTAAATATACTCCATTTAATTTCTATTTAATTTATTTTCTATAACTATTATTTAAATCTCTTTTTATTTTTCTATATTAAAATACACAAATATTAACTAATTAAGTCTAAATGTAATTATATACCTGATAATATGTATTTTGGCAAGAAAATATTGTCCAACTATTTTTCTTTAAATATCTCCACTTTTTATTTTATAATTTTTAGTTATTAACATCTAAATATTATAAACTATTTCCCAAATATTTTTATACCAAAAATTAAGTCTATTTAATTAATTATTATAATTCTAAATTTATTTTTATAGTCTAAAGAATTTATTTGGGTCCCTAAATATAATAAATCCGGAAATAAATATAAATTAATTAATTTAATAGAATTTTAGACCCAATTGAAAAGCTAATTAACAATTTTAGGGCATAATTATAAATATATATAGACGGAGGGACCTTACTGAAAACACGCCTAAAGTTCTGTGGGTCGCGGCGTAAATATTGAAAAGCTGAAGCACCTATCCGAAATAAACCAAGTGGGACAGTGTCATTTTGGAGGCTGAAGACGCGCGCCCTAACTGAGATCCAAAACGCCGTCGTTTTGATCGAAGTTCTGCGTTTAGGTTATCTTCCTCACCCGACTATCAACTTTAACGGGTCACAATGCAGGTCTTCGGATTTTCGGCTATATCTCACGATTGCGGCGACCAAAATTGACGAGCCGCCTATCAAACTCTTCGTCTCTTCGTCGCCGATCGTTCTATGGTCACAAACCCGATGGAAAATGGTTGGGAGATGATGAAAATTGAAGTCGAAGAATCTGTCAGGTTTACTCATTTTGGCGACTGACCCGGCTAAAAACTCCATTTTTCGGCCACCGATTGCGGCGTTTCTCACGTCCAACTTGATCAAAACAATGCAAGGTAGTAAAAAATAGCATATTTCCTCTTTTCTCTGTTTGGTTTTCACTTTGCAGCGCATTTTTGCTCTCACTATTTCTTCTTTATTTCATTCAGTTATCACTTGCAACATTCTACACCTACCTCAACAATTTTCAATACTTCACCAACCATATTCCATTTTTTTCAATTTTTCCTAGTCCATTCTTTTGAATGGAAAATATTATAATTTGTTTGCTGCATTTTTTTCCATTTTCTTAGTCCACACTTTGAATGAAAAATAAGGAAATCTTGTCCCTTACCAACCATTATTTCCACATCCTCTGCCGATAATACTTACTTATATATATATATTTATTATTATTTATTTTATTTATTTATTTTCTTATTAATTATTTATATTATTTTATTAATAAATATACTATGACGACGAGAAAATTATGACGAATCTACCGGTGCAGTCTGTTCGTGAATACGTTACAGAATGAATTTAATGATGAATAGTAAAATAATAATTCAAGGTTGATGTTATTATTCACGTTGCTATTGCAATAGTAAATTACTATTCATATTACTAGCTTGGTTACAATAAATCGTCTATATTGCCTTAATAATTATTACTAAATTAGTCATTTTTAATTAAAAATCAACATTTAAAAATTAGGATGTTACACATGTAATATGTGATGTGACACAAATTTGTTTAATTATAAGTGGTCAAATTAAGGGGCATCATATTTAGTGGTGTCAGAGCATTAGTTTAGCCGTTCCTAATCGGTTAAACCTAGGAAAAAAAAAAGTATAGGTTAAATTTTGAAAAAACATTACACAGTTGAATTAGAAAATAGTATATGCCAAATTGAAAAACAGTACATGCCACTTAGGAACATAAACACATAGAATATAAGTTAAGTAGTAATTAAGAATAAGACAGATAATAAGAAACTTTAGTAATAAACATAGGGAAATAAAATATAAAATGAATATAAATACTATGTAAATAAGTTCTATATAAGAGACTGGGTTTTAAATGAAACCGGTTATGACCTTTTCAGTCTTTCCTGGGAATTTATTCAGAATGGTAATTCTGTCTAAGGAGACTGCAGCGAGGCGTCTTTCTTGAAAATTACCGAATCAGTTAAATTCACTTTGATAAAAAAAACTTTAAATAAAAGTTAAATAAAATACATGAATATAAAAGCTACAATTTGATTTGTGTCCTACAAATCAATTGGTTTAAAATAAAATAAAGTAAATGAAAAATTAAATAATAAAGTTAAATAAGATAAGATAAATGAAACAATCAGGATAAAATAAATACCATATAATAAATGTTCAATTAAAAGAGGGAATAAAATTTTTTTTGCATAGAAAAGTTAAGAATAATTAAACAAATAAAGTATAATATACAAATTTAAGAACTCAATGAAAAATAGTCAAAATAGTATAAATACAAAAGCTAAAAAAAATATAGAATAAATAAATTAAACAGTCTTATGTTAGGATCTATAGTAACCGACATGAGACCAAACAATTTTAAATTCTCTGAGACAATATAAGTGGACGCATCTGTATTTTGATATCAAAAATTTAATTAAAGAAATTGAATATAAAAAATTGTAAACCAAGTAAAACTACAGTATTGACATAATAAAATATAAATAAAATTCTGTTATGCGGAAAGATATTTAACTCTATGTACTGGCCAGATATAGTGATTAAATAACTTTCTGACATGATAATAAGCAATAAAACACGTGATCTATAAACAACAAAAAAAAACCACATCATTTGAAAATTTAATCTATGATTAATGAACAAACGACAAGAGAAAAACTATTAATATAAAGTAAATTCAGACATGATAACATAAGAAGGCAGTAAAGAAATAGTAAATCATAAATAAGAGACAGAAAATTTTATCTAAAGAAGGAAATAAGTCAAATAGATAAGAAATAAAGCTGTGATCAAAAGAAATTTAAATTAATTAAGTCTAAAAAAAATTCTATTTAAGGGTTAAAATAATTTAAGAATTGCAACCAAGTAAAATTCAAATATCACTCTCAGGATTTTTCCTTCAAAATCATCATGAATCATCAACTAGTTCACAATCTCTTTCCTTCTCTGTTAGTAAGAATGGCATCTCGTCAACGTGAATTCCCTCCCCGTACAAATTTGAGAAATCTACGAGATCTGTATGATTATATCCGTGAATATCTTGAAAGTTTTCTCACTCTTATTCTATATCAAAGAGGGTTAACCGAAAATTTCAGTCTAAACTTTGAAACCTCCCTCCACCTCCTAATTAATTATCTAAAACCTTCAAATGATATGAACAGAGATGAATTATGGTATCTCTGAGTTTTAAGTGCCCGTCATTATTTTTCAATAGAATTTTCAACCGTAGAGTTATTCATTTTCTCAAATAATTCTGTGAACTCCAAATCATATATATGGACTTTCTTCGAGTGGTACGCTCCACTTTTATGGTAGAGAAATTAGTTAAGACGAATAATAGTAAGAGAGAATATGTGGAATGATCCTTTCTGTAGATCAAAGGCAACCACAATGTATGTGCTCAATAGAAGCTATGTGTCAAACGAAATTGAGGGTATGGAAGACAGTCCGAAATTAGGAAAATAGTTAACTACCATTCAAACTATAAAGTCTAGAATTAGAAGAATCTCTCTAAAAGATTATCTCCAGAAGTTAAACGGAATATATCTTGATGAAGAGGCAAGCACCTCAGACAGTCAACGTCAACTTAAGCTTAAAGTGATACCAACCCTGAATCACGAAATTTCTCTTATTGAGGTTGAACAACCTTTAGCTAAAAGGCATGCAATGCCAGTAGTTCTAATAGAAAAAATAGATTTCTCTTCCTACTACATCTCTAGTGATCAATGGTTAACTACCATTCAAACTCTAAAGTCTAGAATTAGAAGAATCGCTTTAGAGAATTATTTCCAAGAGTTAAATGGAATATATATTGATGAAGAGGCAAGCACCTCAGACAGTCAACATCAATATGAATTTGATTAAGAATAAGAAAAGAAGTAATTTAAGGTATGAAAGTGATAATTTAAAATAGTTATAGAAAGTGATTATTAGTAAATTATAGAGAAAATGTAATAGTAATAAGGAAAAAGAAATAGAAGAATTATAATAATAAAGAAATCAGAAAGTTAAAGGCTATATGATTAAATTTTGGGACAAAATTTAAAATTAGGGGATAAAGTTGCCACAGTCCAAAAATTAATTTAAGGACTAAATTGTAAATTTATCAAAATTATTAGACTAAGTAGTAATTATTCAATTATAGGTTATTCTAAGTAGTTTTATAATTTGGATATCCGAGTGACAATTAGGCCAAAAAGATGAATGTTTTAAGTATAATATTATATATTTTGACCCCGAGAGCATTTTTTTCATTTTGATCCTCAAAAAATTTTAGACTCAAAATTTAGTCTTGGAATATCAAAATTTAGAATCTTGATATCAAGATGCTTAATTTGAGTATAATTTTACTAGAGTTTGAAGATATTTCAATTGTTACCCACACCAGGTAAAATTCGGTAAACCGTAAGTCCAAATTTACCACCATAAAATGGTAAAAATTATCAATAATTATCAAAAACTTAATGATTAAAGTCTGAATATAAGATTAGATAAGAATCTAGTCATCCACAATAAAATTTCAAAGTGAGATATAAGATTATATAAGTGGGACAAATTTGATTAAATGATATTTTGCATAAATAGTGGTCTAAAAATTATTTGAGCACTATTTTGAGGCCTATAAATAAACCTCCTAACCCTTAAAAGATCATTAAAGTACTCATAATTTTGGAAAAAAAATAATGAGAGGAAAAAAAAAGACAGGGAGTTTCAATTTAAGGTAGCCATTAAAACATAAAATAATAATCAACTTTGACCTCGATTTTCACCATCTTTCCATCATTTTTCTTCAATTTTGAGGCCATAGATCAATAAAGGGTGAGCACGGCTTTCCAACGGTACCTCATTTGCCCAATTCTGTCGTCGGAATCATGAAAAACGATGAGAGAAATTACGATGGCAAAATTGAAATTTCTGCATCCCTTTCACGCCAAATTTCACCCGTGGCCCTTGAAGTTTCTTCTTTCTCTCATTTTAGCCCCTCCACCTATATTTTTCTTTAGGTACCCCAACTCTTCAATTTCATCCAATCAATTATTAATTTAATAAATTGAGTTTATTTTTTAAATTAAATAATTTTGAGGTATTAATAAATTAAGAAAAGGTCAAGATTAAATTTAATATTGGTTAAATAAATATTTGAAGCTAATTTTTGTGAGAAAAATTTATAAATGAATATTTTATGGATTAATTAGTGAAAAATTTAAATTATTATTAAGATTAAATATTTTCATAACATAACTAAATTATAAGACTAACAAGATTAAGTCTAAAATACTTATAAAATGAGTTCAACTTAATTACTTGATAAAAAAATTATTGATTAACACTTGATGAATATATATTTAGAAAATTAGACAATTAATAAAAGATTTAAACAAAAATCCAAGTAATAAATAATTAAACAAAGATGAGAATTGAATATCAATATATGGATAATACCTTATGACTTTTGATATGGACAATGATAAGATAAAGGACAGTCCGAGGATTTAAGGAATAGGAACCGTAACGACGGAGACCAGGGTTTGATACTTTAACTTTGAAAAGCTCTAAATTTTATTTTCTGCATGGTTTTATTATTTTGCATTAAATTGAAGATATTATTTATGATTTATTTTGCAATTTAAAATATGTTTTGAAATTTCATGATTTTACTTTTAAGTTAATATTATTAATAATTACAGTAATTAATTGAATTTTATTAATTAATTGGAACCATCCATGCGATTATGACAAAAATAATATCATCAATATTTCTATAAAAAGATATATTAAATCAAGAAATGGTATTTTGGAAATAAATATGAGTTTTAAAAAATTAATTGAGGTTTCTACTTAATAGTCTAAACCACGCATATAGTTTGGCAAAAATAATATCTTGAGAGATTATATATAAACATTTATATAAATATAGGAATTGAGTTTAAATCAAATATTTATGATTTATTAAATTACCTTTACTTAAAAACAAGTATTTTAAAAATCGAACTGAAATTTGATTTTCAGTTCAAAATCAAATTTAATATTTATGCACCGAAAATTGAACCGTATTATTCGGTTAATCAGATTTTAGTTCGATTTCTGTTTGGTTTGCGGTTCAAATTCGGTTTTGCACACATTTTACATATAAAATTTGGTTCGGTTTATTAACTTTGAAAACCAAAAATCGAACCGAATATTTCAGTTTATATATATTTATGAACCGAAACCAAACTGAATAATTCGGTTAACTGATTATTCAGTTTGGTCCGGTTCAAATATCGGTTTCGGTCCAGTTTTGCACACCCCTATAAAAGATATCTAAGTTTATTTTGGAGAAATCAAAGTGCCTAAGATAACTTAGAAAAATATTTTACGAAAAGGATTTATAAATAAAGGAAGATTTAAATGTTTGTGAAATGTTAAATGTTTTGAGAAAAGTATTTATTCGATTTTGAAAATACTATTTGCTAAATGTTTTGAGAAAATAATATTTGATTTTGAAAATGCTATTTGTTAAATATTTTGAGAAAATATTATTTTTAAGAAAATACTACATAAAACAATAAATTAAATTTTTAAATTAAAAATACTTTCGACAAGAAATAAAATTAATTTGAACAAGTATATTTTTAATAAAAGTATATCAAGTTTTAATAAAAATTTTGAATACAACATATTTATGATAAAAAGTGTTGTTTTTAAAATATGATGAAAAAATATTATTTAAAGCATGATTTTAAAATAAGTATTTATGATGAAAGCTATAATTTTGAAATAAATATTTATGATGAATATGTTGATGAAAAATAATGATTTTTAAATGATTATTTATGTTGAATATCATGATGAAAAATATTAATTTCGGAATGAATTGCAAAAACGATATTTTTGAAAGAAAAGCAAGTATGATTCAAAAAATCGGGAATTATGAGAAAAATATTTTAAGTTCCACTAGGATTTAGTTGAACTGAGTTAATGTAGGAAATGATCAATCATATCCTGAGTTTTGTGATATATGGTCATTGATTTGTTACGGTAACGGCCGTTGTGAATGATTGTGGTAACAACCAATTTACCTAGCCATTTGATGACAGTTAATTGGTGAGTTATGTAGCTATTTGCTGTCCGCCAATTAGTGAGTTTTTGAAAAAAATTATGTTGCCAGTTGGTAACATAACTAATTGGTAAGTTGATACAAGCAAGTAGGGTTGAGCATCCACCCGTCTCACTGATATCCCGCCCCGTCCCACTACGGGTTGGGTTTTTTGGATCACGGGTTGGATCATGTATTTTACGGATTTATCTGCTATTTTTTTTTCATATAATACCTTTTAAAAGCAAAAATAGTTCTAATTATTTTAATTTCATGCATTTAAAATGTCTCTAAAAATAAGTATACATAATAATAAAAATAGTAATGTTTTAAATTTGTTCATCATACAATAAAAATAAACAAATGGCAATTAAAATAACAAAGTTCGTTCAAATAAAAATGGACAGTCATTAGACAATTTCTTCCGCAACTTGATCATCATCATCAATATCGTTAAGAATTGTCTCAAATGTTGAACCTTCTGGGGGATTTAAAGAACCTAAAATAGAGCATACATGAAATATTTATGTAGTAACATATAATTTAAATTGTGCATTAAATTTAAAACACAAAACCTAAGTTTTCATTCAGCTTATGACTAAATTTACCAAAATGTCTTTATACTAGTGGGTTACGGGCCAGTCTACCAAAACTCGTCCCCGCCCCGAACCCGCAACAAGTTTTATTTTTTACAACTCATACCCTCCCCATAATCCAACAGATCGGAGAAAATCATTCCCGTACTGGTAAGATTAGCGGATATACCCAACGGATCGGGTCACATGCTCAACCCTACAAGCAAGTAATATAAGTTCATTTGAATATTTAGTAGAGCTAATCAAGCAAGTCAAGTAAGATTTGAAATAAAGCAATTTAATTTATTTTGAAGAGAAATTTTATTTGATGATTATTTTATTAAGTGCTTTACAGTATTTAAATTATGTTTTAAAATTACACATGTGCATTTAAATTTTTTATGCTTTTCATTAGTTAAAGTATTCACTGAGCGTAATCACTCAGCAAGTTTGGTCTATTCAAAACTTGTAGGTCTCTGAAAGAAGTGAAAAATGTCGAAATTGCTGAATAGCTGTAACATCCTAAAAATAATAATTTTTTATTAACCCAAATAAGAAAAAGGATCAAATTGTAGTTTACCAAAAATATTAGATTAAATGAAAAATAAATTATATTAAATTTTAGTAATGAATTATTTTATGGAAAATTTATTTAATTAAATGTTTAGAAAATAATTAGATTGAATATTTTAAGTATAAATTTGATATATTTTGTAAAAAGGTTAATTTTTACCATATGGGATAAAATGTGGTAAAACAGTAAATTTAAAATCTACCCTAGTTAAATAATAAAATATTAAACCAAGTATAAATATGATAAAAATGAAGTAAAGCCTAAATAAACCCTTAGGTAATGGTAAATTCTTATACACAAAGATACACCTATTTAATTTAATTTGAAAATTAAGTAAAAAATTAAGAAAAATCAAGTAAATTAAGTATCAAATGTACAATTAAAATTCAGATTTCTTTAGAGACAAACTTAAATATATATTTGTAACATTTTTATCAAATATTAAAGATATATTTTGAAGGGTTTACAATTATATGAAAAATATGGATAAAAATAGATTAAAAATAAATTGTAATTAAATTTTAATACAAGTAAAATTTAAATCTGTCACATACCATAATTGAAGTGGAATTATTAGTGGGAAATAAGTGGGAGACATGAAATGAAATTTATTTTTGGTATTTAGAGAATTTGTCAAAAAGTAAATAGTAAATTAAAATAATGGAAACTAAAATACAAAAAAATTAATAGTATAATCTGGTCTATAAAATGACCCCTGACCTTTGAGGAGTCATTAGAGTGCAAATTAATTCGGGTAGGCTCTTAAAATTGAGAGAAAACACATAAATTTCCTAACCCAGCCAGACTGCCAGCCAGCCCGCAACCTAGCCGCCTTTCGTTCCGCGAGCCAGCGCGAGAGAGGAAGCTGTCGTTTTGGTTCCGTCCGCAGCGCCTCTGCAGAGCGCGCGCCTGACGAAAAATTACCGTCCGTTCCTTCAAGTTTCCGTCCGTCTTCAATTAAGTCCTTCTGTCTCTGTTTTTATTCGGTAACGACCCCGAAACTACTTTTCCTTCTTCAATTTAGTCCAAAACACTGATTTAATAATAAATTAAGTTTAATTTTGAAATTAAATATTTTTGGAGAGTCAATAAATTAATTAAAAGCCCAGATTTAAATTAATATGGCCAAAATAAATATTTGAAACTGATATTTAGGATAAAAATTGTAAAGTTAATATTTTATGAATTTATTAATGAAAAATCTTAATTAATATTAAGATTAAAAATTATGGTGACTTAATTAAATTAATTTGACAATATTATTGGATCTAAAACAACTATGAAATAATTTTAATTAAATTATGTAACAAAAATTTGATGATTAACACACATGATATATTTATTGAATGTTTAGACAAATAAAAAGGACCCAAATAAAAATAATTATATGGACAAATATGGACTATTTTATGGACAAATATGGACAATACCTTATAATTATTGAATATAGACAATGATAGGACAAAAGACAGTACGAGGAATTAAGATATATGAACTGTAACAACAGAGACAGGTTTGATACTTTAATTAATGTAAAGTTAAATTTTATTTTATTCATGTTTTTAATTATTTGCATTAAATGATTTATTGAAATTATTTGGATTGAATGTTTAACTATTTTTATTGATTATAAATTATTTGAGATTGTGATCTTGGTTAATAAGAGAAAGAATTAAGAATTTTAAATATCCTTATGTTGGATAAAATAATACTTATTTAATTAAAGATTTTTAATTATTATTTTATATGATATATCTAATAATAATTATTATTATTATTATTATTATTATTATTTTATTTTTACTACTACTATTATTACTATTATTCTTATTATTATGGTTATTTTAATTGATGTTAATTTTGTTATTATGTTTTAAAGATATATTGATTTTAGAAAAAAGTATTTGAAAGATAAGATTAAGTATTTATTAATATCTTTTAAATAGATCAAGTTATTTAGTAAGTTTTGAATAAAGTATTATTTTGATATATTACATAAATAATTTATATACATATAAGGAGTTAAAATATTTTGAAGAACTATTATATCTTTTGGAAAATATAAGTTAAACTATTATTTTGAAAAATTGTTATACAATAATTTTCTTGAATAATTTGTTAAAGTAATAAATCAAAAATATTTATGATTAAGGAAATTATATTTTAGAAAAATTTGTGTAAAAGAATTTCAATAAATAATATATAACAAGTAAAAGTATTTAATTTAAGATTAAAAGTATTTGATATTTTTAAGAAATATTTGATATATATGAAAATTTATAGATGTGTTTATAAATTTGTTATTTTTGGAATAAGTATATTTTTTTCAAAACAAATATCGTATTTATTAAAGATGATTTTATTAAGAAAATAAAGTATATTTGAATAAGTATATTTTGATAAAAATAAATATGTTGAAAAATTTATTATGATTATATTTTTGAAGAAGATGATGATCTAAAATAATGATATTTTTGTTAAATAAGTATTGAATTATGAAAAGGAAATTGAAGAGATATTTGATAAATGTGAAATTGATACAGTAAATATTTATTGCTTTACTTAGGATAAGTTGAACTAGTGAGAAAAGGGTATGATGCATCATATACTTAGCAGTACTGCGAAATTTTGAACAGAATAAATAGAGAAATAGATCTAAAGGTGATACAGACTGAGTTAGTCGTAACACCGATCAGATTTTGATATTGATTGAATTTTGAATACGGCCGATTAAATTGAAATACAGAATTCGGATTATGCGTGGTAAATACCATGCCAAACAGAAATACGGATAGTAACTTTATCCATGTGTTCACCTAAATACCTAGTAGAGCTAAACAAGTAAGATTTTGATTAAGCAATTTATTTTATTAAAATGATTGGTGATATTTAAATATTGCTTATTATTGTTTAAAATTATGCATGTGCATTTAAATTATTTATGCTTTATATTAGTTAAAGTATCCACTGAGCGTAATAGCTCAGCAAGTTTGGTTAATTATGAACTTGTAGGTCTCCGAAAGAAGTGAAAGAAACAGGAACTGACAAATAGCAAATGAGCCCGAAGAACTTAGATTGGCATATACTGTAAAGATGGAGTCAGCACATGCAAAGCTAGAGTAGATAGAAAAAAAAATGCCCTTATTATTGTAATTTAAGTAGATATGATATGTAATATGTAATGTGGCACTTCTTAGTTCGACTGCAAATGGTCGGGTTAAGGGGTGTTACATATATATAAGTTCAAATAACAATTTTAAGAGGCAAGATTTATAAATCATGCCATCAAATTCAAGAAAGCGTAAACTTTTCAAAGTTAAACCATCAAACCTTCGTCTTACTCCTCTTTTTTACTTTTCCTATATCATTTTTGGTTTCTCCTTCCTTTCCTATTGCTGGCCTATCATTTTTGGTACTCATAAAACTAAGAAAATTATATAGATTCATAGTTTTAATTCTATTTATTCATATTCTAAGTCATTTTGACTTTAAATCTTCCATTTTAGCTCTCTCTACATATTTATAAACCTAAACATAAAAATAATCTCTTTTCTATATGTAAACAACCTATAATCATGCAATCTTCTATAAATGACTACTTAAACATATCCTTGAATCACTTATCCAGGTTCATGTCAGATCAATTTCTACAAAATAAAAAATAGGTTACTATTCTTCATCTTCCAATTAACACATCCAAGGACATATACATAATTGTCTATGCAAATTAATACCTAATTTTTTATTAACTAAGAGAGTGGAATCTAAAACAAGGATTAATACCTAATTTTTGATTAATTTAGTCTTTGACAGATTTAATTAATCCTGAGATTGCACCTTCAAAGTCATATCTAGGCACTAGTATTAACTTTTGACGATTGATTGAAGTTTTACTTGAATGGCCTTAACTTATAGAGCAAAATTTCATTTAGAGCCTTTTGGTATCCCTTCTTGACTTTGTTGTATTTTTTTCTTGATATCTCCTCATTTACTTTTGCAAATTTAATGATTCTTAGTCCCACTGAAACTAGATATCTCTAGCTAAGTTATATTAAAATTTCAAGGTAATTCGAGTTATACATAATTTTTGACAATACCTCTAACTGGACATGCTGTCTGTCCAAAGAGAGCTTGCACAATACTCACTATTTAGTCTCTAACTCAATCCGTAGAGCTCCAATTGAGATGATTCTAATTTTTACATTTTAGCTAAGACATAAATGAACAACTTCATGTTACCACTTTTTCAACCGAGATCATTTAGATAGGTGAAATTTAGACTGAAGTTTCATCTCATGCTCTGAATTGACCAATATGCGGGTCTGGCTAAAATGTGCATAACTCCCTATGTTATGCTTTTATGCCCAAACTGTTTCTCAGGGGTTATTTTAGACATATTAAGCTATAACTTTCATGTTTTATACTTCTTAAAATCCCTTTTCTATCTTAGTCTAAAAATTTCTCAAAGATGGTTCAATGCTGTTGTCTTTGCTCTTTGCATAATATCTAACTTTCCAAACCAACACTGAATACTTAGCTTGCGAGATGTTTAATTGTACTACCATGTTTTATATACATTTTAGAAAATAGTATATGACAGGGTGGGTAGCGCAATGCCACCCCCAACATTTTAAAATTATATATAATTTTATGTATAAAATTGATAGAATTCTTTAGTAACAATGGAAATTCTTATGGATGCCCCTCAATACTTTCCAAATTTGAATATAGCTTGTAACAAATTGTGCTATATTTTATTTTTAGCTCTTGTGTACTTTTAGTTTGGCTCTATCAATGATAAGAACATTCTTATACTAGCGCATTTTTTTTTTCAAACTAATTATACTAGTTTATCAAATTATAGTTTTCAAAAAATAATGAATTGATTTTTAGCTTTCAAAGATTTAAAAATTTTCATTATAAATTAGTTTATAATTTAAAGTTAAATAAATTAAAATACATTGGTAAAATATTATCCCATTAAATAATTAAATTGTTTCATTTTAATTTAGGGGTCTAGTTGGAAAATCATACAGATTAAGGGTCAAATCAAAATAATTGTTTTTA
>CATIWJ010004030.1:0-10162 GCA_949640765.1 Croton laevigatus | reverse complement strand
TTTATGATATGTTTACATTTCCGTTTTGGGGTGTTTTTTTGAGTTGTTTACATTTTCATTTATAGTAAGTTTTGTAATTGTTTATTATTATTTTTTTATTGGTATTGGTGAAAAAGTAAGTTTTTTAAAGGGTTAGTAATTGTTTATTATTATTAATGTATTGGTATTGATGAAAAGTGGATTTGTATTGGTATTGGTGAAATAGTGAATGTAAAGAAATGAAAAAAACAGAGGTAGTACAAGCAAATATTAGCAATCATCATTGTTGGTCTATAAACTGAGAGTTGTATAACAAACGAATTTCATTTCTATAAAACACATACTTACGAATACTTTCTTTTTTTAAAATCTGATTGTTATTATTTGCTATTTGTCTTGTTATAAATCGTAAAAACTACGGACAATGGAAATTGAAATGGTTAAAAAAGAAAAGAAAAGTTGAAAAGCAAAGAAAAGAAAAGACAATACTACAAGAAAATAGAAAAAAGGAGCAATGCATTATTTTTGTTTCCAGAAATTTTATCTCTTATACCACCTTGTTTACTTAGATGGATGCTTCCATATGCATTTTCGTTATGATTTTTGGCCAATGAGCGTCATTTTTTGTTGCCTTGGAAGAATGAATTAATTTCTGTTCATTCTTGAAAACACGTCTCACGCGTGTCATTCCCAAGTTACTAGAGGCTGTGCATGTTGGATATATATTTATTTACATTTTTTTTTTTATTGGTTCGCTTCCAAAAGAATATCATAATTAAGAAAGCTTGAAGATATTAAAACACATGATTTTTTATGTGTAGTAGTAATTGAAAGATGACTCTACATCCTACGTCTATACCTTGTGAAAGTAGGATATGTTTTTTTTTTGGAGTGAAATGCATAGCTTCATTGTTGGGGCATAATGCTTTATAAATTACATCATTATCTTTTTTTAACAGATTATAAATTACATCATTAGTTACGTAGTA
Organism: Croton laevigatus; assembly: GCA_949640765.1. NCBI lineage: Eukaryota > Viridiplantae > Streptophyta > Magnoliopsida > Malpighiales > Euphorbiaceae > Croton > Croton laevigatus. The sequence goes on along the minus strand of CATIWJ010004030.1, from coordinate 9,194 downwards.
AGTAATCATTTTAGAAGTTATAGGGTTCCAGGTAGTTGTGAGAATTAAACATTACACTAATGTCATATGCAGGAAAGTCTGGGATGCTTTAACAGGGGATGAACTGCATTCATTTGAACACAAGCACATGTGAGAGCTTGTGCATTTTCAGAGGTAAACGTCAGCATTCGCCTTTACTGTTGTAGTTGGCAAGGGATTGTTAGATTCTATGTGCATAATTAGAATCAGCATTGAGCAACTTAGAGAACATTGAGTAATTTTCACTATCAAGCTTATTTTGGATTAAGTCTGATGAAATGTTAAACTAGATAGTTACACAGGAGTACAGTTATTGAACTTTGATCAAAGCATTTTCTGGAGCAACTATTTTTTTAACCCTGTAACGTATCGTTTTCTGTAGTTTCTTAAGCTGGGAGGCCTAGAGTGGAAGGTTGAAATTTTAAAGTACTTTTAATGCCCTTGTCAGATGATATCATCATTATTTGTTCGAGCGTTTTTTCTCCTTTATAATTACTAAGTACTACCTCCGTGTTTTTCATTTCTTTACATTTGCTTTTCATCAATACCAATAAAATCAACTTTTCACCAATACCAAAATAAAAATAATAATAAATAATTATTAACCTTCTTAAAAATTTACTTTTTCACCAATATCAATAAAAAAAATAATAATAAACAATTACAAAACTTACCATAAATGGAAACGTAAGAAAATGAAAAACACACCAAAAAATGGAAACGTAAAGAACCTGAAAACACGGAAGTAGTATTTATTTATTGTAATAAACCTTTGTTTTGTGTTAATGTAACTCTTGGAAATATGTCATGGAAGTGGGTAAGCAGGGACTCTGTTTTGTCTTCTTTGTTTTTCTTCTCAATCACTCTCTCTTAATATGTTTCACAATCTAACCCTCAGGATATGCACCTTCTGCTCACTGGAGGAGTGGAGAAAGTCCTTCGTATTTTTGACTTCAATCGTCCTGATGCACCTCCAAGAGAAGTTGATAAATCTCCTGGATCAGTCAGGACTGCTGCGTGGCTTCACAGTGATCAGACAATGATAAGTTCTTGCTCTGATATGGGAAGTGTAAGGTTAGCTTTTTCAACTATGTTTATAGCCAGCTGTATTGTTGTGAATTTAGAAATGAGCAAGCGATTCGCTCCCTTCTCTTCAACAACTAAGACACACTGGTGGTTCTCTATCAGCCGGTGGGATATCATGCACTAGTTATTGCTTGTGATGATATGTTTTCATTGAAGTCTAACTAACATATGAAAGTCACTGCATGATATGTGAAGTATTAGAAAATGCTGTCCATTTCTATAATAGGTTATTATCTAGATTACTCTAGTAATGTGTAGAAAACAAAGTAAAAAATAATGGCTAAAATTTGTAATAAGTAGTAGAAATTTCTAGGCCTAAATTTTTTGCTACAAGTTAAGGTTGGTTGAGTTGTACACCACCGACCTATAACTACTATAAATACATGTACCCTTCAATTGTATGTGTATGAAAAAACCAATAATACTATTACCATTTCCAAAACTATCTACTCCCACTAGTGAGACTTCCTATTGTCCCATCCCATCACACTACTAATTCCTAAACTATAAAACCAAAAGTATTAGCTACTCCCACTTAACACTCTTCCTACGCGATTATTATCCTATCACTACAAATCCCAAAGCTACAAACCATTTCCTACTAACCTATACAAAATTATTCTATTAAATTCTATTCCATACACCCCTCTAGCTACCATTTAAAATATTTTTTCATCATGAAGCCATTATTTTATAGCTGATTGTACCTTTCTCACACACTATTTTTTTTATTCAACCAGACAAGGAAAATTCTTTTTTCTTTTTGGCTCGTTGCACAATGGATCCTGAATCTTTTTGAAGCAGCGTGCTTTAGTTATTTACCTCATGAGTAGGATGAGCAATTTATTGATTGTTGACTCTTATGTTCTAATATTTGGCTTCTTAATTCCCAGTGTTGCTCCAATGATAGGACTCTTGCTCGGCTTATATCCAAACATTCCTGGCTTTACACTGAGATGCTTGCAGTTGAAAATATTGTCTATCAACAGGGAAATTTGGTATGTCAGATGTGAAATGTGAAGGGATGATTCTATATAGGTTCTGTTCATCAATTTGCATGCCTGTTCTCTCACTTGCAAAATGACCGTAGTTTAATTCAACAGTTATTGGTTTTTCCCTTGTATTAAAATAGTTTTTTACTATATCCATTCATGTTTGCATTCTGGTTGGGCTTTCGTGTTATATAGATTATCGCCGGCTGCTAAGTACGTATGTTTTGCATATGGTCCATCTTCAATTCTTCTACAACTAATGATTAATTATATTTTATTTTCACAGCCGCACGATTTCTTGTCCCTTGTACCTGTTATAGAGGGTGCTGGAGGTATTATCACTGACTGGATAAGGAGATAATCTTTCTTGGGATGCTTTGCCAAATTCTTGTGCAACCAGTAAGTTCGGATTTATGAAGGAAAATTTATTCTGGTTTCACTTCATTTTCACAGTAGACTGACACTTTCATATTCAGGTTTCAATGTCGTGGCAGCTGGAGACAAACAGATTCACTAAGAAGCACTGGATGCATTACATTGGCATTCAAGATTTTCACAAAATATGTCATCTGTTTGCTTCCTTCCCTCCTTTCTTTGGGCTAATTAATGGTGCGTTGAGCAATGTAATAATTGCTGACTGTTATCAAGGGCACTGGCAAGTACTGTTGTTCTCGGAGGCTTGATTTAAATAACACATGTGCTTCCTTATCCTGGTGGTGCACGGGAGGCTCTGCATTACAAGGTAGACCAACTTTTTGAATCCAAGTTTTAAATAACATTTTTCTGTAATTAAGTTATAACAAATAGTGTGATTGGGGGGACAGTATCAGTTATTTTGGCCTGAACAACAAGAATTTGTGAGAATGGCTGCAAGGTATGGGGCGACAATTGTACCATTTGGTTCAGTTGGAGAAGATGACTTAATAGAAGTGATATACTATTATCTACATTCTGCATTATAACAATGTTTATTAGTCACTTTGTAACAATGTAGTAAATGTTGTATACAGTTCTCTGAATTTAGTAATGCATTGCTACTGCTACTGTATTGTTATTTTGGAATGCTTTTGTAACAATATAGTAAATGTTGCAAAATTTAATGTATTTTTCTTTTCAACAATTGTGAATATTGAATTTTATGTTGAATTTTATTTTTTGTTCATATTACATTTTAAATAGTGCATTTAAATAGATATATGTAGAAAAATAGTCAAATATATAAACTATAAAATATATCAACAGATTACTGACCGATAATTCGGAATAAAATATAACAACCTATTACTGACTGATTATTCGGGAAAACAAATATCGACCAATTACCGACCAAGTATTTGGAAAATAAAATACTAAAATATACTAACTGATTACCGACCGATTATTCGAAAAACAAATACCAACCGAATTTAGCCTCGAATAGTCTGTTGGTAATTACCAACCGAATTAAAATCGGTCGGTAATGGATTACCGACAAGTATTTTAGCAACCGAATCAATTCGACTGGTAATCAGTCGGTAACTTTAATTACCAATCAATTTTCATTAATTATCAACCGAATTTTCGGTTGGTATTTTTTTGTTTTCTTATAGTACTGCTTATACTATTTGACATTGAAGAAAGAAAATGGTCATAGTTGGAGTGTAAGGAAGGTAACCGGAAATGGAGAGGAAACTCATTCCCATTCAATTATACTTTTAGGTATAATGTTCCGATTTGAATTAGACTTTTAGGTATCCATGGAAAATGTATTTTTAAAAAGTTATTTTTTGAAAGTATAGCATAGAATATTTGGTGTTAATATTAATTTTTTAAAAATATATATTTAATTGTAATTTTTAAAATAATAATAATATACAAATAATTAATTTAGTTATATTGTAATTGATTTTGAACCTGAGACCTCTGGTGTTTGGTAACATTACCTCACTACAAGGCCAACACCCTTGGGGTAATTAAAGGGAAAAAAAAATTGAGTCAATTAGATTAATTATATAATTATTATCAAAAAAAGATTAATTATATAATTAGCTACCAAAAACTATATAAAAAATATATTTAATGGTAAATTTTTAACATTTCTTTCCCTTTTCTTCGTATTCGTCATACCGAGGATAATAAAAATCTATTTAAAAAACAAACCAAACATATAATAAAAAAAAAAAAAAAGAACAAACCAAATATCATGGCATGGAAATAAATGAAAAAAAATCTTTATTGGTCTATAAATAGAGAGTTGCATAACAAACGAATTTCATTTCTATAAAACATAAACAATGGCTTTTGTTTCTATTACTCAATTCCTCTCTCTTATTTTGTTTCATTTCTATTTCCAATCTTTCTCAAAACCACTTTGTCCATTTGATCAAAGCCATGCCTTGCTCCAATTCAAGTCCTCCTTCTCCATTCAATCTTCAATTTCAGATCCATTTCTTAATCCAAATCCTTATCCCAAGACAGATTCATGGACTGAAGGAACCAATTGCTGCTTGTGGGATGGAGTGAGCTGTGACTTGGATACTGGTTTTGTTATTGGGCTTAACCTTGGAAGCAGTATGCTTTACGGTAATTTCCTTGCCAATAATTCTCTTTTTGCTCTTCGTCATCTTCATAAACTTGATCTTTCTTTTAATCATTTTAATGGTTCTAAAATTCCATCTGAGTTTGGCAATTTGTTGAGATTGACACACCTTAATCTAAGTTGTTCATTTTTTCAAGGCCGAATTCCAATAGAAATGGGTCACCTCTTTAATTTGTTTTCTCTTGATCTTTCTTGGAATAATTTAATAGTTGAAGAAACAACTGATGCTTTTAAAATGATTCTTGGAAACTTAACCAAATTGCAAGAATTGGACTTATCCAGTGTGGATCTATCTTCAGTTTCACCAAATTCCTTCATCAATTTGTCTTCTTCTCTATCATCTCTAAAACTTGAAGAGTGTAAATTGGTTGGGAAATTTCCGAAATTCAACCATCTCTTTAGTTTGGTTTCTCTTTATCTTTCTTACAACAGTGATTTGATAATAGAAGAAACAATTGATACTTTTGATAAGCTTGTTGGGAACTTAAGCAAGTTGCAAGAATTGGACTTATCACGTGTGGATCTATCTTCAATTTCACCAAATTCCTTCATCAACTTGTCTTCTTCTTTGTCAATTCTCAGACTTAGCGAGTGTGAGTTGGGTGGAAACTTTTCAAGTAATATAATTCAGCTTCCTAATCTCCAAGACCTTGACTTGAGCTTTAATTATAACCTCAGTGGCTCTTTGCCAAAGTCAAATTGGAGTCTTTCACTCTACTCTCTCTCTCTTTCTCAGACCAAAATTTCAATATATTTAGAAAATAATTTTTTTGAGAATCTGAAGTCTCTGCAAACATTAAGGCTCAGGAGTTGCAATTTCAAAGGGTCTAATATTGGATTGTTTGGAAATTTATCCAAACTTGTACAGTTGGATCTGTCGCACAATAATTTCAATTGTCCAATTCCATCCTCCTTTGGAAATCTTGTCCAACTCAAGTTTTTTGATCTTTTAGAAAGTAGTTTGAGCGGCCCAATTCCATCCTCATTTGGAAACCTTGTCCAACTTGAGCAGTTGTACCTTTCATATAATAATTTGAACGGCCTAATTCCGTCCTCCTTTGGAAACCTTGTCCAACTCCAGGTTTTGGACCTTTCAAATAGTAGTTTGAGCGGTCCAATTCCATCCTCCTTTGGAAACCTTGTCCAACTCAAGAGTTTGGAACTCTTTGACAATAATTTCAGTTGTCCAATTCCATCCTCCTTTGGAAACCTTGTCCAACTCATGCGTTTGGACCTTTCAAATAGTAGTTTGAGCGGCCCAATTCCTTCCTCATTTGCAAACCTTAAGCAGCTCTACTCTTTAGATATATCAAACAACAAAGTCAACGGTCCAATTCCCAATTTCTTCACAAAATTCACTAACCTTCAATATTTGGCTTTATACAGTAATCAATTCACTGGTGATATTTCAAATGTGGGTAGGCTTTCTGAGCTACATGTCTTGAACCTACAAAAAAATCAATTGAGCGGACAAATTCCTTCAAATATTGGTAGGCTTTCTAGTCTAATTTATCTTGATCTAAGCCACAACAAGTTGCATGGCTCAACTCCAAGATCAATTTTCAACCTGGTGAACTTGGGAGCTCTCATTCTTTCTTCAAATGATAAATTAATTGGAAAAATTCCTTTTGAAGTTTGTGAGTTAAAGTCTCTTCAAATTCTTGACTTGTCAAACAACAGTTTTAGTGGTCCCATTCCACAATGTTTGGGAAACTTGAACATTTCAGTATTACATTTGGGAAAAAACATGTTCAATGGAGTAATCCCAAATAAATTTACGAAGAGCTGTAGCGTGAGATATTTAAATTTCAACCACAACATGTTGCAAGGAAAAATTCCTCCTTCTATCTCAAATTGTAAAGCTTTGGAAATTTTAGATCTCAGCAATAATGAGATAGATGACACATTTCCATCTTTTCTACAAACTCTTGAGGAGCTGCAAATTCTGCAATTACGATGGAATAAACTTCATGGTTTAGTGAAAGGCTGTAACTTATTTTCCAATTATTCATTCTCTAAGTTGCGGATTTTTGACCTCTCCAACAACTTGTTCAGCGGACCTTTACCAGTGGAGTATTTCAGTAAGTTCAAAGCAATGACCAACCTTGATCAAAATATGACATATATGAGGTCAAAAAATTCTTCTTCTTATGATTATTCGGTGAGTCTTACACTGAAAGGGCTGGAAATCGAGTTGGTGAAAATCCAAACAATTTTCACAAGCATTGATTTATCATGCAATAATTTCATGAAAAAAATTCCCAAAACAGTTGGAAAGCTTAAATCACTCAAGCAGCTCAATCTCTCTCACAATTATCTCATCGGCGATATTGAACCAACGTTGGGGTCATTGACTAATTTGGAAACATTAGACCTCTCGTCGAACATTTTCCTCGGAAGGATTCCTATGGAATTGACAAAGTTGACATTCCTTGAGGTATTTAATGTTTCATATAATCGACTTGAAGGACCCATTCCTACAGGCAAGCAGTTCAATACATTTGAAAATAGCTCATATGTAGGAAACGATGGATTGTGTGGATTTCCGCTGATAAAGCCTTGCAATTTTGAGGAATTGACTCCTGTAGGAGACCGAGATTCAGAATATGATGAAAGTGGATTCGGATGGAAACCAATTTTGACCGGATATGCATTTGGAGCTGTGTTTGGTGTAGTAATGGGATATGTTGTGTTCAAAACAAGAAAACCTGCTTGGTTGGTGAAGTTGATCGAAGGTGAAGTGCGTCGAAAGCCAAGAAGGAGAAACAATAACCATCCCTTGTCTGGTAGAAGAAGAAGAAGAAATTAAAAGTAAGTTCTAATTAACATTTTTTTTCTTTTATTGTTTATAGCACTCTTCATTTTTATTAACATTGTTTTCAATTTGCTAGGTAAATGGTGGAAAACCGGATGATGCGTTGGAGCATTAATCTTTTTTTTTTTTTTCATTTATTTATTTTTCCTTTTCTTTTTCTTCTCTTTTTTTGGTACAATAGAAGGAGTTTTTTTACATAAATATTATATACGCATCCTAACTAACACATCCGAAGAGGTGGGACTTTCTTTGCCACCCAAGAAGACTCAAACCCATGCAGCTTTAGTGTAATTGCTCTGCACTGCGTTGTCCCCACTTTCCTAGAAGGAGTTTGTTAGATGAATATGATTTTATTGTTCTGTTTACCAAAATGTTTCTTTAGAAAGCAGGCCTATATGAAATATATCCATTAAACAAATAGAAAGTTCAAACCCCACGATTTAAAATTTTTTTTTTTATGAATGAAAGAGAATTCAATACTCATAAAGAAAAGATTAAAATTGCTAATACAATAATAAAATAAATTATAAAACAGTAATATAAGAATGAACATTATTTAAAATAGGGCAGTCTCCTCAATTTTGCAAATTGAAAATTAAAATAAACGGGAGATTTTTGAAAACTGAAATATTAAAAACGAAAATAGACAGCAAAATAAATTTCTGGAAGCATTGCTCCCATTTTCTATTTTCTTGTAGTATTGTCTTTTCTTTTCTTTGCTTTTCAACTTTTCTTTTCTTTTCTTTTCTTTTTTAACTATTTCAATTTCCATTGTCCGTAGTTTTTACGATTTATGACAAGACAAATAGCAAATAATAACAATCAAATTTTAAAAAAAGAAAGTATTCATAATATGTGTTTTATAGAAATGAAATTCGTTTGTTATACAACACTCAGTTTATAGACCAACGATGATTGGTAATATTTGCTTGTATTTAACTACTTCCTTCTTCCAACCTCATTATGTTCTATCGCATACTTTACTCACTAAGAAATTAGCATTTCCTATTGAAAAATTACAATTTTTTCCAACTTTTGTTATAATTAACTATATCCTTCCTGTGTTTTTTGAAATGACCTCTTTTTATCCCATGTTTTACTTCTGTTAAATGATTACATCCTTCCGTTTTTGTTAAAAATTGGCCACTTTACTAATTAGATGAATAGAAAATTGAAAATTAAAGTAAACAGGGTATTTTTGAAAACTGAAATATTAAAAACGAAAATAGACAGCAAAATAAATTAAATGCCGGAAATCAATGGGAAATGAGCTCTGTCAAAGGTAATTCTTGGTATGAAGTCAATTGAATTGACCATTGACTCTAATATAACTCTTAAATCAAATATCACAAACAGATTATAGTCAGAAAGTACGACGATTCAACCAATCTTTCCTTAATTTTAGATTGTTAAGATACGATCTAATAACAACCCCTAATCAACAAACAACCCTAAATACGATGAAGGATTTAATTTGCCAATTACATTAAAATCTAGAAAGACCCTGCCCTACCCAACAAAAACTACGAGAATTCATTTAAGCTAGATTATGCCTTCACTTAAAATAACTCAAAAGCCTGGTTACAATCAAGTTATATCAATTGCTACTTGTTATCAAGTCGACTAAACAATTACGGATTTAGTAGCGTTGATTAGCTATGTAAGTTCCTATTAGATGAACAAAGGATCCTTTTTTATCAAGTAA
>CATIWJ010004005.1:0-62367 GCA_949640765.1 Croton laevigatus | reverse complement strand
ATTCTAACATTAATATTAAAAGATTAAGCTTTTATACATAAACCCTAGCTAATAACTCTTACCTCTTGATCTTCTAGTTCTTTCCTTGAGATCCTTAACACTATAGCTTGAAGAATTTAACTTATGTGAAGATTGGTAGGCTGGTTAGAGTTAGTAGAATGTAAGATGTTAGGGTTGTTGGTGATGGAAATGAAAGAGAAGAGAATGGGAAGGGGATGGGGCGGCAATGAAGGTGAGAAAGAAGAAGAAAGGTAGAGAAAATTATGGAGAGTTCTAGAGATAAGGGGAAGTGAGTTTAGATTTATATATATGCTCTATTCTTGGGCTCAAATTAGAGCTTAAAATTGAGCAAGCTTTTGGCCCATACTCAATCATCTTCTTTCTTATTTCTTTAGGCTATTAAGGCCCAACTCTAGCTTATACCAACCCTCCATAATAAGCTTAGTTACACTATAAAATTACCTTTAACTTAGTAAATGCTAGTAGGAACTCCGCGGTTGACACAGCCGTTCCTGAGCCTCGAACCCAAAACTCCTATAAAAACACTGTTAGCTACAACAGACTTAAGAAATACTAGTTAATAGGGAAAAGGGATGTTACAATACAACTAGTGTTGAAACATGTTTAAAATCTTTAGAAAACACATGTCCAGAAGCTAGGGAATGGTAGAGGTCAAAACCTCTTGAGAATTGGTCTAGGGCTTGTTTTGAAACTTTTGCCAAGTATGACATTCCCACTTATAATTTGTGTGAATCATTCAACACATACATCCTGAATATTAGAAATAGGTCAATAATCACACTTCTTGAAGTGGTGAGAAACAAGCTAATAAAGAGACCTCCTAGAAAGCTACAATAAGTGAAATATGTTTAAGATACCATCTTTCCAAAAGTAAGGGAAAAACTTGAAAAAAACATAGTGAATTCCCATTTCTTTACTGCTGAGTTTTTTGGTGGACCTAAAGTACAAGTTGCTAGAGTTGGAAGAAAGCAATTTGTTGTTGACATGGTTGAAAGGACATGTACATGTAGGAAGTGGAAATTAAGTGGGAACCATACCCTCATGCCATATGTTGCATTCTAGAAAATAATGAAGATCTTGTAACCTATGTTGACAAGTGGTATCACTTGGAAACATATATGGTATTGTACTCACATTACATCAATTCTATCAACAGCCCAGATATATGGCCCTATGATACTATTGAACCACCTGCAATTGCACCACCAATGGCTGAGAAAATAAGGGGAAAAAAGAAGACTATTAGGAGGAAACAGCTAGAAGAACTTGAAAAAGATGGTGTAACATAAGCTAATGGACCTCCTTAAGCAACTGGCCAGGAACCTACACACTAAATGTGCAAGTGAAACTTAGCAGAAAGGGCACAGTCTAAATAAAGTACACATTTGTGGAGGAATAGGATATAACAAGAGTAAACACATTCATCTAATTGAAGCAAGTGCATCCAAATCAAGGGTATGTAATCCTTACACTTATTTATACTTTAAATATATCTATTGTAATTTTTTAATGATTCGTTTTCTTTTGGAATATAGGCCAAGAGGAGAAAAGAGATCTTACTGTTGCACCAGAAGATCATGCATCATCATAGTCCATAATAGAGGTAAATAAGCTAGGACTAATTTTGATTGGGATAATATCACATTGTCAGTGTATTAACTAACACAAGGTACATATTGCTTAATTATAAGGAAAATAGAAAAACAAATCCCCCATCACCACCACAATCACAAAGTTAGGGCAATACTACATTTAGTAGAGACCAAAGCACACCAATGCCCAACTTTAGCAGCACTAATGGGAACACTTCTGCTCTAAGGAGATCTTCAAGACTATTTAGAGGGAATAAGGCATAAGGGGACTAAAATTTTTTGACACTTGCTATATTTGCATGTAATAGCTATGTAAGTTAATAGTTTTGTAATTGTGGGAAGTACATGAGTGTTGGTCAATTTTGAAGCCTAAATGGCAAATGTGAGCCTCTATGGCTGTTATAATGCCTAAATGCTTTTTGTAAATAGGATGAAGACAATCTTTTAATGAATGAAATTGGAGTATTATGAGTATAATTACCGGCTTTTTTTATATTTGTAATGTAAAGATTTTAGATGATTGTAAATATTCCCAAATATTAGTTGCATAAAACCATAAAGTACTTTCATTGCATTCACAAAAGTTTACAAAATACATAACCATTCGACTGTGTGCTTATAGCAGTTCAATAAACATACCCTTAACTAGCACAATAACATTTCCTGTTTCTTAAAACTACTACCCACAAAATCATTATACAAAATATAATTAAAAACAACTTTTTTCTACTTCCTTTAGCTTTTCTTGCACTTTTTTTCATTCTCATATCTGTCAATATTTCTCAAGAGGCCATTTATCATAACACGAGACCTATGAGGCACCTTTGGATATTTCCATTCCATAAATCTGCAATACCTTGAACCTTAATATAACAAAATTAAATCCCTTATAAAATTCATCCACAATTTCATATAAACATTGTGAACCCAAATGAGTAGGTACTTACCCCATAGTTTGGACAACCAATCAACCTTCGTCCTAGATTATACTCCGTCCAAGATGTCCTCCATACCACAATTTCATCACAACGACACCTCACCCTGTTATCTCCCTTAATTTGTGTATTGGATGATGCAGACATGTTCAAACAACTATTTTTGTTTTACAAAATAAAACCCAAGTCGAAAACAACATCAAAGAAAAAGAATTGTTGAGAATTTATGGATTATTCCCAACGGTTATATAATAACCATCAAATGAAGAAGAAGCAATAGGTCTGCCTAAAGAGAAAAAAATGAAGAACAACAATATTAATTGGTTGAGAAAAAGAGAGGAGAGAGGAAAAATTGAGCATAGTAGCCATGTCATGCGCCACGTCCGCTTGCAACCGAAAAGATCTGAGCAACCAGCTAAAATCTTTTTTATGCAAATTCTTTCCAAGTCCAGGTATTTTTATACGAAATCTTAAAGTTTAGTTACATTTATGTAAAACTCTCCAAAATTCAGGTACTTTCGATTAAATTTATCCGAAAATTTTAGGTTAGTATAACTTAATAGTAACTACTAATTTACCCTTTAAGATATTTAATCTCTAAACAAAAAAATATGATTTGAATGGGAATAAAATTAAAAATAACGTTAAAAAAAAAGATGTTTTCCCATTCCTATTAACTAAAAATATAAAATTGAAACAATCCATGGAACAAAAATCAAATTTATTGAATTTGAATCCTTTTCCTCTATGAATTAGGACAAAAAAAGTAACCCTTATATAACTTAACTTCATTACTTCCTAAACTTAGATTTGTTAACTTTCTTTTTTGGTATTAAATTCGTTGAGTTCCCTTTGTCTAGATGGAGTTTTTCTTTAGCTTTAACTAGTTATTATTCTATTGCTTTGCTGGTTCAAAAATAGGAGAGAATATGAAGTCACAATTGCCACCAAGGTATCGATTTTGTCCTACTGACATGGAGCTTATTTGCCATAATCTTTACAACAAGGTTTATGACATGCCATTGTTATATCATATTCAAGACTATGATTTTTTCAAGAAGGATGATGAGGTGTGGAGAATATTTCAAGACAGAACGATTCGAGAAAATAATTTCTATTTCTTCACTTAGATTAAGGAGAAATTTTGCAATTCAAAATCTAGGTGTAACTGAAGAACATGGAAAGAAAGTCTGTCGGCAAAACTAGTTGATTTCTAAAAGAAAACAATCAGCATAAAAAGATCATTTAAATTTAGACCAAAAGAACCATTTAATGTGCATTCGAGATGGCTTATGGATGAATACTGGCTCGATGCTTCTCTTGAACCCAAAACTAATGTAAGTAATTTGGTTAATTAATTATTCATTTGTTTTGTTTTTCTTTCTGAAGGGGAGCCTTGGCACAACAATAAAGTTGTTACTGCATGATCAAAAGGTCATGGGTTGGGGATAAGGCTGCTTATATTTACATTTTCGGGTGTGTGGCCTTTCATCGGACCATGCGTAAATGCAAGGACGCTTTCATGCACTGGGATACCCTTTTTTTTTAACTCTAAATTAGATTCAAAATATTTTGAAAATTCCGGTCAATCATTAGTCTTTGTTTGTTGAACTTGTTTACAGGTGTTGAATTTTTTTTTTCCATTACATGACACATACAAGAATATATTTTAAAGTATTTAGCTTTTGCACTTTAATTGACTTGTTACTAATTTAGTTAGTTAGAAGCATGTATTAAAAAAGAAACCTAAATTAAAAAATTTTGTTTCTTGGTAAAAAAAAAATTAAGAATTAGGGTTTAGAGTTCTTAAATAACTATTCATTATTATTTATTTTGCAGAAAGGACAACCTAAATATGCGATATGCCATGTATAGAAAAGAAATAAATTAAAGTTAGATACTAAGGAAGAAGATGAACATGGAGTCACTCAAACTTGTGAAGAGCAGCAATCTTCTCTTCCTCCACAAGATGGCATCGAATTCAGTAGTCACGAAACCATAGCCTCTACACTCCCTATAGAAGATGCACTTGTGCCTCTTTTACCAGAGCCTAATGGTTATTCAAGTCTGCAAGATGGTTATGGTTATGGTTATGGTTATGGAATCCCTAACTCTTTAGATGGAGTCAACCAAATCTCAAAAGAGCAACAATTCTCTCTTGTTCCATTAAACTATTATACTGGTTATGCAACTCCATAAGATGCTGGCCAATTTTATAATTACGAAAATGGAATCACCCAAAGCTTTCAAGAACAGCAACATTTTTTTGTTCCATCTGAACTTACTAGTAATTCATCACAAGATGGTCAGCAATTCTATAGTTACAGATTCGCTAACCTTACATTCCATACATAAGATAGAGTCATCGAAACCTATCAAGAACAACAATCTGAGTTTCCTAGTTATTTAACTCCACAAGATGGTGAGCAATTGTATGATAATGGATTCACTGACCCTATATTTTATAGGGATTCAACAAATACTTAAACATTGCGTTAGTATAAATAATTCAAACTTCTAGGATTGTTGTTATTATTATTATTATTGAACAACAACTTTCATTTTTTTTGAATCCGAGTGCATCAAATTTAATGAGTATGTGTAATTGATACATGTGCCTTAATTGTTGTTTATCATGAATATAAGAGATTATTTTATCCAGATATGTCATCATGCATTAAACATTATTTTGATGGATATTTGTTTGCAAAGATTATTAGATTTCCTCAGGTGGAGCTATTTTCAGAGTAGATTTTACTAATAATAGAGCAATCATTTATTTATAAACTCAAATTTACTTTATTACATACTTTAGCAATAGTAAAATTTATTCTAGAAATAGCACTACCATTTCGTACTAACAAAATTTACTTATTCATAAAAAAAAAAAAGATTTCATAATAATAGAATACATGCTGTCTATTTCTTATTTAAAGATTTCAAAAGTAAATAATGAGAAAAAGATCTAGTGCTAAGTTTTCCACAAGTGTTTATAATCATGAATCTTGCCTGAGATCATTCCTAAAATTTTAACAGTAAAGAAAAAGAAAAAAGGTTCTTAGCTGGCATTAGCATAACATAAAATGACAATATGAGCTTTAAGCTATTAAAATATTAGTAATCAAAAGATTTAAAGTTCGAATTTTCCTATTCACATCTAAGTGCGTGAGTTTATATCTATGTTAAAAAAAAATTGAAAAGATTTAAAAAGTTAAAAATATGAAATTTTATCCTAAAATTCCTTATTTTTAGGAGTTACTTATTACTCAAACAATGTTACTATTTGAATACTTATTTCTATCGTGTAATAACACTGTCTAATCCAGAGGGCGAGGATTGGAGGTCCCCTCATTCTCTAGGGTATGTCAAGTTTGATATTTATGGTTTATTAAAAGGAAAACCTTGTTAAGCACACTAAAGTGGTGTGATGCGTGATTCAAATGGGTATGTCTTTAGTATGAGTGAGCAAAAATTGATCGACATCACACCGAACCAACCCGAATCACACAATTTGAGCGATTTAGTCATATATGCGATTCAGTTTGTTGTTTGTGATATTGGTGAACCACAAGTTGTGGTGCAATTTGCGATTTAAGCTATATAAGTATTGCAGTTTGAGATTTCAACCACGTATTACATAGTAATATTTATTTTTATATTTTTATTTACCTTACCTTATTTTTTGTATCGCTTGTTAATTTTTTGGTTTTGTACAATGTTAACTTTTTAATTGTTTCCTTGGATTATAATTTGCTTATGGATTCAATTATTTTTTTTTGTTTATGTTTTGTAGAATTAAAGATAAATTACATTTTATCGGATGCAATTTTTTAGTGATGATGTGACGAGTGAATGATGAATTATTTTGTGTGATTAGTGAATTTTAGGTTCAATTAAAATTTTGATTTAATTTGAATTTTACGGGTTATAATAAGGTTGAATTTTTATTTAAAATTAAAAATTTATTATTCTTAGTTTGAACTGCAAACTAGGTGTAAACGACTCAATTTCGCTAAGTGGTTTGATGTGGTTCAACCTTTATGCATTGCGGTATGCAATTCATCTTTAGCATGAAATCATAACTCGCCATGCAATATGGTTCAGTGCGGTTTGTTTGCTGAACGGCATTCTGCTGGTTAGCCCTAATCTTGAGTATATTATAAAATAAATAATAAAAATAATATATTATAATAAAATTTGATAATAAGTTATAAATTAGTATTTTTTTATATTTTTATTATTTTTAGTTTGAAATATGTTCCAGATAAGAATTTTTGACATTTGTGATTTAATTTTAATTGTTGGATTATTTATATGGACTTATATTTATACATTAAATATAACATAAAATTAAAATAATTTTATATAATATATATACTATCATAACAAACTTGCCCCAAAACTAAAGTGATATAATTTGGTAAAACTTTATTATGGGCACATTTTTAAGTTATAAAGTATGAGTTCATATGTGGGGATACTCTAATGTAATTTCTAATTTTATGATGGGCAAAATTGAAAATAAGGACATTATGTTTATGGTCCCTAAATTATGTGGATGAGGCTTCTTATATAAACTTATTTATATGAGAAGAGTGATAACAACTTCACAACCACTTTATATGTATCAATTTGGAAGATCAAACCCTCAAGGTTAAAGCTAAGGATTGGGATCTTCAATATGGATTTAGGTATGATTTTGCTGTTGGTTTATTTATATGTTCTTGATGATTTAGCATGATAGATTCAATTGATGATGGTGTTCATCAATTATTTTTGGAATCCTAACATTAATAACTTAAATTCATATTATTACTTTACACTATGCCATGAAATTTTGGGGATGCTTGCAACCAAGTTTCATAGCAACAAACTCTAAATTGGGAGATTTTAGAAGACTATTCAAATTTCTTGATTGTTTCTATGTCTGTTAGCGTAGATAGTCATTACAGACGTGTATACAAATAATAAGAAATAGTCAACATTAGTTACAATTCCATGGGTAAAATCCAAACTAATTCAAGAATGTTAAGTGAAAAAATTTGTACCCACCTTAGAAGGAAGAAAAAAAAATGAAAATACAATTTAATTAAAAATAATCCCATTGATTACATGCTTCATAATCATATTTAAAGAAAAATACATGGAAAAAAAATTAATACCCCAAAAGTTTGAATTATCTATATTAATTAACACAAAGTTTAAGTATTTGTTAGACCTTTATAAAGTGGCTGAATATATAAAAAGTCTAATCCAACTTTCGGATAGAACTGGTCACCATAGAATTATTCAACATCCTATAGATTTAAATTATTAGTATAGTCAATTGGGACAAGATTAGATTGTTGTTGCTTTTGCAAGGTTTAGGCGACTCAATTTTCTTCCTTAGTATCTAACTTCAATTTATTTATTTTTTTTATATGGCATATTGCATATTTAGGCCACCTTTACTGCAAACTAAACAATAACAAAAAAGTTATTTAAAAACCCTAATTCCTGAAAATCTTAAGGAAACCTAAATACTTGAATGAATACAATAACAACAACAAGCCTTAGTACAAAATAAGTTAGGGTTTGCTGTATGCATCCTCCAATAATTAGTCTTTCCAAACACAATAGAAGTATTCACACAAGCCAATATTTGAATGAATAATTAACCAAATTTCTTACATTAGTTTGGGGAGCAAGAGAACCATCTAGCCAATATTCATCTATAAGCCATCTTGCATCCACCTTAAATTCTTTTGTTGGTTCAAATCTTAAGGCTCTTTTTAAGACAATTGTTTCGCTTTTGAAATCAATGACTGGCTTTGCCACTTGAGTTTCTTTCCATGTTCCAAAACATGTCTTTCTGGCATAACTTCCATTACAAAACTTCTTAATCCGAGTAAAACAATAGAATTTTTTTTTCTTTACTCTTTTTATCCTGAAATATTTTCCACACTGAATCATTCTCTTTATAAAAATCACACTCTTGAATTGCATATGGCAACGAGTTGCCATAAACCTTGTTGTAAAGATAATATTGAATAAGCTCAACATCAATAAGGGTATTACCATAAATGTAATATATATTCAAGGGTACACTTGTCATTCTATTATATAGAGTAAAATCAAATTGTGTGTATCTTTGTGTATATAAGTCGTACGGCTGTAAATAATGAAGAACAAGAGATTCATGTTTTATGACATAGTATCAAAGCCATTTTCTTAAAGCTCAAAGACAAAGTCATGATAGACAAAGACAGTGTTCATCCTTCTGCTGCTGTTTCCTCTGGTAGAGTGAATCTGGTGGTTGCCAGTGTAGTTGAAGTGTCAAAACGCAAAACTATATCTCCTTATGACATTACTTCTAGTGACAATCCAAGTGCTGTCATTACACAAGTTTAATTGAAGAATGAAAACTGGGATGTATGGTCCAAAGCAATTAAAATAACATTGCGTGATCGAAAAAAATTTGGGTTTGTGGATGGTTATATTCCTAGACCAAGTGATTCGTCTCTTGACCTTGATGATTGGTGGACAAATCAGTCTCTTATTGTGTCTCGGATCAAGAATTCGATTGAACCTTATCTGCATTCAATAATTTTCCATTATGAGGTGGCTTCTGATTTGTAGTCTGACCTACGCGAACAACTTTCAACCGTGAATGGTCCTCATCTTCAACAATTGAAATAAGAATTGGTAAATTGCAAGCAAAAGAGGGTTAAGTATTATGACATATTATGGAAAATTGAAACAATTGTTCCCACAATTACAATATTATGACCCTTTGCTATCGTATTTATGTGGGTTGTGCATATGTAATTTGGAAATTGTGTTACAACGCCTACATGAAGTCGAGAAAGTACATTAGCTGTGTTGATGGGTTTGGATGACTCGACATACCGGACTCTTCGTTCTAATATC
The DNA here is from genome assembly GCA_949640765.1 of Croton laevigatus. NCBI lineage: Eukaryota > Viridiplantae > Streptophyta > Magnoliopsida > Malpighiales > Euphorbiaceae > Croton > Croton laevigatus. The sequence goes on along the minus strand of CATIWJ010004005.1, from coordinate 52,910 downwards.
CTTGCAACTGAACCCCTTCCATCAGCGAGTAAAGTGTATTCTTTGCTTGTGCAAGAAGAAAGACTTCACACAGTAGCTCAGTCACAGGAAGAAAAAGTAACTAATGTACTTAGTTTTGCTGTTCAGTCAAGTAATGCAAGTGCTGGCGCTCATAGTGAAGGGGTTCGTTCGGAATGAAAAGATCTTAATGTTGTTTGTACCCATTGCAATAAACGTGGATATGAAGCAGCAAAATGCTTTGATATAATTGGGTACCCATCGTGGTGGGGAACTTGATCGTATGGCTCTGTGGGCGGTGGTTACGGTAATAAAGCGCCTGCATGTTGTGGTCGTGGTTCTGTAACTGGACGGGATACAGGCGGTGGACGTGGACATGGAACTGGACGAGCCAATGTTGTCCATGTCTCCAGTGGTTCCTTTGCTAGTTCGGCGATGATAGGTAATGACAAAGTTGCGGTCACAGGTCTTTCCAATGAACAGTGGCAGACTTTGGTTTCTCTTCTTAATAACAAGCAGTCTCGTGTGCATGAAAATCTTTCTGATAAACATTTTTCTAATAAATGGATGTATGATTGTGGTGCCTTAGCTGATCTAAAAGTTATTATGTCTCGTCCAGTATAACTCCCCAATGGTGTAGTAACCTATGCGTCCAAGGCAGGGGTGGTGCATTTGAGTTCTAGTGTAACTTTGTATAATGTCTTGTTTGTGAATGCAATTTGATCTTTTTGTACCATATGTTGGAGCAATCTAATTGTATTACTCAGTTTACTAACAAATTTTGTGTTGTTCAGGATCACATTTCGAGGATGCTGATTGAAGCAAGTGAACAATTGGTGGTTTTTATTTTTTTCGTGGGATAGTGACTACAAGTATAGTAAGGACTAAAGTTGAAGGTTCTTCTCAATTATGGCATCAACGGTTGGGACATCCTTCTACCAAGGTTCTTGAGCAGTTGTCTCTTGTTGATTCTAGTGATAGGTGTCACTTTTTGAATAAGACATGTGATATTTGTTTTCGAGCCAAACAAACTCATAATAGTTTTCCTATTAGTCGAAATAAAAGTTTGAAAATTTTTAAATTAATTCATTGTGATTTATGGGGTCTCTATCGTGTTCCTGCTTTTTGTGGTGCTCGTTATTTCTTAACTATTGTTGATGATTGCTCTCGTGCAACTTGGATATATCTTCTTGAGGATAAGAAAAGTGCGTCTGATAGATTGTGTGAATTCTTTGCTATAGTTTTGCAACAATTTGGAAAAATGATTAAAGTTGTTCGTAGTGATAATGGTGCAGAATTCATGTGTCTGGGTGACTATTTTTGTAAGCATGATATTATACATGAGACATCTTGTGTTAGTATGCCTCAACAAAATGGACGTGTCGAACACAAACATCAGCGTATTCTTAATGGTGCCCGTGCTTTGAGATTTCAGGCTAATTTACCTATTGAATTTGGAGTAATTATGTTTTAACAGTTGGTTACTTAATTAATAATACTCTTTCTTTGGTTTTGAATGGGAAAACCTTTTGAGTTGCTGTATGGTAAAGTTCCTTCTCTTACTCATTTACGTAATTTTGGATGCTTGTGTTATGCACATAATCAAGATAGACATGGCGATAAGTTTGCCTCTCGTAGTCGTAAATGTGTATTTGTTGGTTATCCTTTTGGAAAGAAAGGGTGGCTCGTGTATGATTTTAAATTGAGAACTTTCTTTACTTCAGGAGATGTGGTATTTTGTGAAAATGAATTTCCATATGTGAATGTTACATCTACATCTTCTACATCTCCTCCTGCACCGAATACAGTGTTTCCTGTTAGTTCATATGATGACGCTAATCTTGTGGCTGACCCGTCTTCTATTGAGGTTATTCCAAATGTTATTCCGTATTGTGAATCTCATTCTAGTTTGATTGAAGGAGGTTCATCTTCAACATCTGCACCATTTGCTCCTAATAAAGTTTTGGGTCGTGGTCATCATGCAAAGATACTGTCTACTAGACTTCATGATATGTTTGCCACATTGTTTGTCCTGCGCCTCCCCCTTCTGATTCATTCGCCCCGTCAGTCTCTTCAGATACGCCATATCCTATCACACAATATGTAAATTGTGAATCTTTTTCATATAAACATTAGGCTTTCTTAGCAGCTATTACTTCAAGGATTAAGCCTCATTATTTTCGTAAGGCTGTACAAGATGCCAAATGGCGTTCCGCTATGCAAGAAGAAATTTGAGCGTTGAAAAATAATAATACCTGGGAAATTACTTCTTTTCCTCTGGGTAAGCGAGCCATTGGTTGTAAGTGGATTTTTAAAATCAAATATCATGCAGATGATTCTGTTGAATGGCACAAAGCTCGTTTGGTCATCTTGGGTAATAATCAAGTTGAGGGAATTGATTATCAAGAAACTTTTGCACCTGTTGCTAAAATGGTCACTGTTTGTACATTTCTTGTTGTCACAGCAGTGAAAAATCAGGAGCTTCATCAGATGGATGTTCATAATGCATTCCTTCATAATGATTTGGATGAAAAAGTCTATATGAAGTTTCCTCCTGGTTTCCGATCTAATATTCTTGGACAGGTTTATTATCTCTGCCGGTCTCTTTATGGTCTTAAACAGGCACCGCATTAGTGGTTTGCCAAACTGGCTAGTGCCTTGAAGCAGTATGGTTTTACTCAATCTCATGCTAATTATTCTTTGTTCACACTTCACCAAGGTTCTGTGTGTTTTCATGTTCTGGTATATGTTGATGATCTTGTCATTTCTAGCAATAACAGTCATACCATTTCAGTTTTTAAAGCTTATCTTAGCCGGTGTTTTTATATGAAAGATCTTGGTCCTCTTAAATATTTTTTGGGCTTTGAAGTAGCTTGTAATGCATCTGGAATTTTTCTTTATCAACGGAAGTAAACTCTCAATATTATTTCTAAGGTTGGTCTATTGGGTGGGAAACCAATTCCTTTTCCTATGGATCAAAATCATCATCTTCCGCTTGCCAAGGGCTGCGCCCTTTCTAATCCTAAACGATATAAAAGATTAATTGGTCACTTGATTTATTTGGCAGTTACCCATCCGGAATTATCCTATTCCGTTACATGTTTGCTCAGTTTATGCAGGAACCTGATCAAGCCCATTAGGATGCTGCTTTTCGTGTGGTGACCGGAATATTCCCTCCGGCGGGCGATTTTCAAACAGAACCTTTATTGCATCATTTCGACGTTCCGAACCTAAATATGGACTCCGTTTAGAAATCCGAGACTCCGAACTATTAGAACTGTAAATGCCGCAAATATAATTAATAGAATTCATTACTATTGATGTTAGTTTTAAATAAGGACTAAATTGGGATTTAAGGAATTGAACGGATAGTAATAACTGGCAATGAACAATAATAATCGAACGCTGAATAATTATTTACAAACGATAGTAATAAATTAATCGAGCGACGTGTTATAATATTAGTAGGGAAAGTAACTAACGCATCAATTAATAGAGGTATAAATTAGACAGTTAATTGATTAAGTATAGTTGAATTGATCGACTAATGAATTTAATGATGAAAATCTATTCGGCGCTAATAAACAAGTAACTGAAAGTAATAATAATTGGTTAGAGTTATTGTCGAGAATAACTAAATTAAGAGAAAAATATTACCGATGTAATTAAACAAATTATTGACGCTAAATGATTAACAAAATGGGAAACGAATATTATGATAAGTCGTAGCAAGTAAAGTTATAAAAGAATAATTAGGTAAGTAAATAGGTTGGTGAATGAATAAATAAGTATTTAATTATAGAAATAGTCAAACAAGGATTAAATTATTTAATGACACCAAAATAGATATTTAATTGAAAAATTAGAAAAGTGGCAAGTGAAGAATATTTAATAAATTGTCTATTCTAATATGTTTAACAAATAAATTACGTTGTCTATAAATTTAATAATGGGAATTGAAAATTGAAAGAGAAATTATACATAATTAAATTAGAAAAATATTATTAATAAAATGAGAATTAATCAGAATGATAATTATTTGACAAAATAGATGGTGGCAGAGATTAGTTCGAGACAACGACGCGTAGGAAAAAGGACAGACGGAGCAGCGAGCAGTAAACAGGTTTGATACTTTACTCATGCTTGATTACGTGCAGATTTGTGTATTGTGATGACGTGATTTGTAAGTTGTGCTGATGTATTTGCTATGATTGCCCTATGTTTTGTTATGAAAATGGTTGTTTAATAATTATGATTATATGAGTAAAGTATTCACTAAGCGAAGCGCTTAGCAAGTTAGTGTTTGCTAACTTGTAGGTGTCAGAAGTCAAGAAAGAACTAGTAGAACGGAGCGATAGCAGAAGCTGACCAAGTCGTAGTGTGGCATATACTGCAAAATTATAAATGAGAGGAATTATGAAATTGCTATTGTAATTTATTATATTGTAAATTATTGGTGTAATTATCATTTTAAAAAAAGAAAATAAGTTCTGGGTACCGTCGAAGGACACACGTGACACCTCAGTTTGTCTTATTCATAAGGCGGATTTGGGGTGTTACATGACTCATCATTTGATGGTCTACCTACATTCGATACTGTTATTTTTTTATAGAATGAAGTATTGAAATAATAATTTCATCATCATATGATAAGTCTGAAATATTAATATTGTAATTGAGTATGTTGTAAGCGATACATTAACAATTGTTGTTATTAAGTCTGCTTGATTTTAGACAAATTGTGGAGATTGGAATATAAAACTAATATTAAAAATTAATTTATATATTTTTTTGACAATGTTAAAAATTAATATTTGAAATATCATATGAAATTTGGAGATACAAATAATAATTTTTATCAAATAAGTTAATAATATATAATTTGTTTTCCTAAAACAATGTTAATTTGTATGTAATGGTAATTTTTATAAACTTTAAGGATTGAATGGTACATTATCCTCTATATAATATAAAACTACTAAATAGTAAATACTAATAGTACTCCATTAGTTTGAGAAACTATTTTCACACATATTATTTAGGTAAAAGGTTTATAATAATAATAATAATTTTTTATTTTTGTTTCATTAAATTAAGAATTTTTTGTGTATTTTATGGGTTATTAATATTAATATATTTTTATATTATAATTTAAAATTCTTGTATTCTCATTTTATGATTATTAAGTGTGAAAGTAAAGTTGTTGGCAAAAAATTCAATGTATAATGAAATTGAATATCAAAGCTGCAAAAAGGATAAAAATAAAAATCTAAATCAACTTGAAGGACTAATTCTGTAATTTTTTATATTTGTTTTGCCAAATTAACGATAAAACGTAAAAAAAAAACGTCAAGAGGACTAAAGTGTATATATAGCTAACAGTAGTGATGACAGTACAATTATGTCAAAATAGAATGATGAAATAGTAATTTTTTTTTGAAAAAAAAATATAAAATGATTGAATACAAGTTGTTTTTATGACAATATAATATAGCAGTTTTGAGGGGTCTTTGAAATAATGTTTATAATTTTTAATTTTGATTTAGATTATGAGCACAAGAAATCTAGGATGTCTATTTTATATTTGTATTTGACCTAATAGCATGTGTTACAGCTTAATGTTGAATTGACTAGAAACTATTTATATATTTGTTGGGAAAAAATTATTTATATATTTAATTTATTCTTATAATAATATTGTTTTGTTATTTTTTTGAACAAGCAATAATAATAATATTGTTTTGTTAGGCGAGAAAGAAATCTCAAACATTCAAGCATTTACGTGGATTCAAGTTGTTTGTACGCTGAAAAATAATTATCATAGTATTTTAAATAAACAAGGCATTAGTTTAAAGTCTCCGTCGCTCATCATTACTATCTCTATTTTTTTCATTTCTTTACATTTTAAACAGCATGCTTAGGTTGAACTTTGGTGTTGATAATTTGATAGATTGGATTAGGTGGATTAAAATATTATTTATATATAAGTAAACTATAGTAATTATACTTTATAACTAACTTAAACATACTTTAATCTACCTAATCCAACCTATCAAACTATCAACACTAAAGTTCAACCTAAGCATGCTGTTTGAAATGTAAATAAATGAAAAAAACGGAGGTAGTATTTTTTTGTTTCATAGAAAAGAAGCCACGGCATCGATTGAAGTATTAAACTTTTCTATGAATTTTTTTTTTTTAACATAGATATGAACTTTTCTATGAATATTAGTTACTTTTTTCTATTAATAAATTAATCATTCTGCTACTTTACAAATTACTTTAAAATTAAAGTTCTGCATATAAACTATGTCGTTAATCAAACTGCATAACAATAATGGTCCTTATCCGTCACCCTCTACAATAAATTGGTGCTAATAGCGTTATTAGGAAACATCAAAGTCTAGGCCTCCAATTTTTATAATAACAAATTAAAATTATATTCTTCATTTCATTTTATAAAAAAATATTACTCCAATTTATATTAATTTTATAAAAATTAAAAACAACTTACTCATAGAAGATAATATTAATAGTTTTAAAACATTTAAGTGTTTTATTTTTTAGATAAAATAAAGATAGATTAAAAAAAAAATCTTAAAGGAGAACCAAGAGTACAAAATAGAGTTTAACATTTTGACTAGTCAAACCACTAACCACTATTACCGAATATGCTCTACATGATATTTCTTCTAAATATAAACATACTTTATTGAAGATAATTGTTACATATTTATGCTTACACAATGAAAATAAAATTGTTGAAAATATAACTAATGTTTTAGAGCTATATATTTAGTTAATTTAAATATGAAGATAAGTGTGCACAGTAAAATAGAAGCAAAACTAAAGTATTGTTCTATTCAATTACACTTCTTTAATTTTTTCTCCAACTTCATTTAACTCCCATTTGCCTTCCAATTTTTCCTTAACCATACACTTCAACTTTCATGAAATAAACTACTTTCATGAAATTCTAACTTCTCCCAACTAAACAATGCCTTCCCCTCCTCCACCAAATATTTCAACTTTCATGAAGAAGACTATTTTCATGGAATTCCAACTTCTGCCAATCAAATGAAGCCTAAAATGTGGATTGCATTTTTGCCTACAGCATAAAAAAAACCATACATATTCATCGAAGTAATGATTGAGAAATTTCAATAATAATCAAACCAAAGTGGACTTATTCATGACCATCAAATTGTAATCTAATTTAATTTCAAATTGAACTGCTCTAATCTCAGTTGATCACACATTCTCGAGTTTTGGTTGATGAGGATATCAAACGTAGAATGCAATCAACAGCTCTTACTAATTTACTGTCAAAAAGAAAAAAAAAAAGCATCACTTCTAATCTAATTTATATTAAAATTTTGGATTTGCAAACGACTTCCACACAATTTTGCGGAACTCGTTCTTAAAATAGAAGCAAAAAAAATTGAATCAACAGTGAATTGAAACATTTTGTACAAGAGCAAAGGGTGTTACAGGAAGGGCAATGGCCACATAATTGGCAAGGAGTAACAGGATTACATGTACTCAGGACGCAAAACTCTACAATTGATGGTAGTACAAAGCACTTCTGTATGTTACTGGAAGCCACTGAAATACCAAAAGCTTGAGATTCAATCTTCAACTTCCGTGCTAAAAATGAAACTTGGAAATACAGTGCTTATGTCCCTGGAAGATATTCCAATTTCAATAATTGGAAAAAAAAAAAAAAAACAAATTAGGGTGTTGCAGAAGTTCAGATTGGAGAAAATGTTTGCAAGAATTTCCAGCAACTTACTTCAAATAAGGAAGAGTCATATTCCTCAATGTAGAAGGATGTTTTACGACAAAAAATTTCCATTCATCTTTACCAATTCTACCATCCTTGTCCGCATCAGCTTCGGCAAATGTCTGAACAAAGATTGTAAAGTAGCATGGCTTTCAATATACCAGACGAGTGAAAAACAGAGATAATAGACATTTAGACTACCCCTCGCGCACCTTGTCTATGATGTCGTCAAGAAGTGCATCCGGCAAATTAAGATCAGATTCGGACAAAATAGCAATCACCATTTGCCTAACCTGAAACATTCTTAGTAGAAGTTAGAACTGGCCAAAGCTTTGGCATGAAATTATCAGTGAAATGTATATACTGACCTCTTCTCGTTCAATAAATCCTGTTTGTCTCAAATCATACAGCCTAAATGCAACTGCACAGAACAAAATTACATATCCAATGAGATATTAAATACTGTAATTTTAGATGTATGAAATATAAAAGATTGTCTGTAAACTCGTACAATCTATTTTTTCTTCCAAAGGAGCATTGGGATGAAACACGCTGAGTGCATGGACGAACTCATCAAACTCGATCACGCCATTTTTCTTTTCATCAAAAAGATCAAAAACCTTTACAGAAAACGAGAGAGAACTAATTAGGAAACAGAAACGACTAAATCATGGTAGGGGGGAAAAACTGTTCTATTGCTCAGAATCAACCATAGTTTTTCCAGAACTAGTAGTAAGACAACAAAAAATAATAGTAGAATAAAATTTTTTTATCTATTTGCTAAGCAACAAACTCTTATTTTTCCATCTATTGGTTCAAAACTCTTTAACTAATGCCTCATGTCCACCATATGCAATCCCATCATCAGGAAAACAATCAAAGAATCTTTGAACCAGACATGGAGCAAGTCAAAATAAATTCACTTCATTACCCGGTCGAGGAAGAGATTTTCGCCCAAAGGAGTCTGAAACAACGCTAATTGAAGTTCTTCCTGCAAGGTAACAAAAACAAATTCAAGTGCATAACAATTACATAATCCAAGAATCCCTAAACAACAACGATTAAAGTTTGACTAGACAGATAATCAGCAATTCTGGATTAAACATAGACAACTAAAGAATTGATCAAATATATTCCAAAAGATTTCAGAGGATCAAGAACTCCATCCCTTAACTTCCCATGATTAAATTACTGAATTTCTTCCGCTCACACAAAAATCAAATCCAACAATGATAATAGCTTTTTCGAAATTTAACTGGCCGTTAGCCAAATTCAGTTTGAAGCAATTAATAGAGAAAAAAATACCTTATGGATCAATCCATCATCGATTATGGAAGTACTGAGTTTCTTATAAAGCTCACGCAAAGCTTCCAATTCGTTAATAGAAACTGCATAATAAATTGTCGTTAAAACAATGGCACAATTCTCGGTTCCAACACGCAAGCCAGATGAGAGAGCGAAAGTAAAAAGGGGAAAAAAGCAATAGAAGAGGGAGAGAAAGGATTTACAAGGAGATTCATTAGCAAGGCGACGTAGATCACTGAAAATGTAATGGTTACTGAGTCTGTTAATCCGCGGCTGGCAATCGAAGCATTTGGAGACAGCATATATGAAAACCTCGATTAAGGCCGCCAACGGGAAGAACGCGGCGCAAAACTTTTCTCCCACGGTCAACGAACTGGATCCCTACAAAATCAACGCAGGAAAATTGACAACCAATAGAAAATAAAGATTCGGAGATTTATAAAAGAAAGAAAAGGATATTCATAGTACAGAAGAATTTTTGAAGAAGTCCATAGTGGGCTTGGGGAAGAGTTAGCAGTCATGAGAGCTGGCGAGAGTCGGATTCCTCCCTCCTCCCCCGGAATGTAAGAGAAAGACTTAAACGGGTAATTGCGTGAAATTGTTGGCTTAATGGTGTGTTGTGGATTAATATGTGAAAATTTGAGGTTGACAGAAAGCACGACCCACTTTTGTTTTTTTAACGAGAGAGTCATGCACCACCCACTTTCTATTAACATTGAGGAATCAACGATACGCATTGTGCCAATAAGCCAATGTCACGACATCGCCATATCGCATCACCGTTGTTGTGACATGTTTCAAGGCCAAAAACATCCCGGCCCGGACCCATGCTCTACAGGATGGTAAACTAGCTGAGTGGAGCAGAAAGTTTGTGTTCAGTTCAGTTCGTTAACAATTTCGTGAGCTCAAACTCTAAGTTCGAGCTCTAAAAATAAATTCAAGTTTTGTTGGTTAAGAATTTTACAAGTTTTATTTCAAATATAAACTAGAGTCCATAGTACTACTTCCGCGGTTCAATTTAATTAGATAAAACTTGGCATTTGAATTCTTAAGTTAAAAGTTATATTAGCTTATAGAAAAGGAGTATTATGAAATTTTTTATTTTTGAATTTATTCCAAAACTTAGATGTAAAGCGAAATTTTCAAGGAAAATTTATTTTAACATGATTTTGTTTCAAAGCTAAAATATACTGAAAACATTACATTTATTATAATTTAGTACAAAAATGTAACTTAAGCTTTTTTTTTTTTTGAAAAAAAAGAACAAAAGTTAATTATATTTCTTGTAATAATTCACCCTTCATTCCCATTTCCATCAACGCTCTCAAATTCTTTATCTTCGTTAACAAGAAATTTTTGCTGGTGATAAAAATCTTGCAGACACTTCCCCGAAATTTCTCGGCTTCTCAAAAAAAATGAGAAAAAGTTGGACTTCTCAACATGTACGAGGTTATGCTCCCAAACCTTGAAGGATAAAAGTACTGCCTGTAATGGAATTGACCCAACAGTTGTGTTCAATCATCAAGACAGGCCAATGAGCTGCTGAAAATATCTACTATCAAGTTATGTTAGCTACCATAATAAGCCTCTAGTACAAAACCGAGTATCATTGGACACCTTCAGAAGAACACGTGCAATGCAAGACTGTATTACATCATAAATGCCATAATTGATAATACCCAGCATTGTCTTTGGTGGATTTCATGTCGATCCCACGTATTAAACTGCTCCATGTGACCGCGTCCTGTTAACAGTAATACAGTGGATATAGCATCAACAAATGGAACTGCTAACAATTGTAGAAGCTTTGTACTTAACTAATGAAAGAACTTTGCATCTGAATTTTGCATATAAATGGGTATAATAACGTAGAATTTGAGGTTTCCATTCCCATATTATGTTACAACATATGTATTTGAGTCTATATTATCATATAACTTCCATTAGATATAAGAAAGAGCAATCAATTTCAAATTTTCATTAGCCATAAAAAATATTTAGTGTTTTAAATGCTATTATTGTTCATTGTAGTTCAAGTTAAGAACCTTAAAATTTGTGATTTGCAATAGGGTACAAATCATATGTTTTCCTTTGTAATATTCAATTGGGTAAAAATCATACGTGTGTCTAGATTTTTGGCTGAATTTATGAAATGATGTACCTTATCTTTGTACCATATGTGTTTTATTAAGAAAGTGTCAAGGAAGGAAAGTGAGAGAATGTTTCACTCTTTCACGTCATGTGCTAGCAATATCCCGCCCAATAGTTGCTTTTCTTTGTTTGTTGTGCACACTAGTTTAGCCACTACTACGCCACCGCTAATTTTTTCATATATGGACCCCACATCAATTTTTTTTTTTGTTGTGTAAGTACAGCGCAGTGATTCACCAATTTAGTACCTTCTATAATTAGCCCTTTTTTTCCCAAACTATATAGCTTATGCAATATAAACTGTAGTAATGTGGATAATTTTGATTTTGGTTAAGTAGTTTTAGATTGTAAAACAATTTTGCCTTTTTAGGCATAATGACTTAGGAAACAAGTGAATATGGATTCCAACAACCTTGTGATAGCATCCATTGTTTTTTCAAGTTTGAGAATTCATTCCTAATTAATTGTTTGATGGCTCATTATTATTTATGCTTTACAAGCTTAGTAAGCTCCTTCAGGAAATTACTCGTGCAGTGACAGTAATATTTGTGCTTGTCGACAAAGCTAATTCACATATATATATATATCAGTTTGATGTTGTGTCTTTTGGAATTTTGGTGGAAGAAAGGCCCGGCATTTCTCAGTTTTTGTTTTAGATATTTTGCATTAATTTTATCCAAAGTGAGTGTATTTCCTTTGGGGGAGAAAATAGAAATGAACTATGTTTCTTGAACTATAGTTCATAGCTAGAAATTTTTAAGTAGACAACACATTGTGAACCAATCCACTAGGCTAGTGACAAATGAACACAATTAATTAGGAGAAAAAAAGATAAACACAATTTATTATGAAAGAGAGTATGAATTTGTAATTTTTTTTATTTTTAAATTGATTATGCTATTTGTCATTATCTTAGTAGATTTGTCTATGAATAAAGTGGTATACATGGTCTACCTAAAAATTTCTCAATATATCTATGCTATCAAGTGTAAATTTTAGGAGCAATCTTTAGCCCAGTTGGTTAAGACACTGAGCTTCTTCCGGCAGTGCCCGGATTCGGCTCCTACCTTCCCCTCCTCTTAGATTAGAATAGATTTAGGGATATGTAAAAAAAAAAAAAGTGTTAATTTTTTATTTTTGGGCGCTATTTTACAGTAGTTATTATACAGATAATAAATAACCATCAATAATTATCTTACTGGTTTACCCACATCACACTGACTTTGAATCAGACAAGGGTGAGGTCGGGCCTAGTTCAAGCCCATTATTCAAAATATTAAGCTAATTCTAGGATTTTTATTTGTGAATTTTAATTAGCCGTTATTGGTAGGGGTGAGCATTTTTTGTTCGGTTCACCGAACCAAACTAAAAATGATAAACTGATTAAAAACCGAACTGAAAATTATAAGACTGAAAATCGAACCGATAATAGTAAAATCGAACAGTAATCGAACCAAAAAAATGGGTTCGATTCGGTCAAAACCAAAGTTCATAGCATTTAGAAGTTTCACGTTTTTTTTGCCGAATTCATTACCCAAAGAGATGATAAACATCAATGCAAATTCAAAAATTATTCAAATTTATAAACTGAATTCTCAAAAACGTCATTGATATATTCTTTAAAAATATATATATAGGAAAAGAAAAAAAATTCCAACAATATTAACAAAATTTCACAGATCTATAACTAATTAATCAAGCTGAAGGACAAAAATTACAGCTTTTAATTTCAATACAGATCTACAACACAGATTAACAACACACCATTAATCAAAAATTCCAACGCAACTTTTAATTTCCTAACCAAATTTCACAACAGATATAATCAATAATTTGAAAAAACAAAAAATTGCAAACTATCCACATACAATATTAACACAATTTGTCATCTGTCGACGCCGGAAGCAACGTCGAGGGCACCGGTTGTAACTGCAGCGCGCTAAATGAAGACGTTCACAACACTACTCCGGTTGCAAATGAGCTTGTAGAAATAGGCACCATCTAGATTTGCCAATTTTCAATCTATCCGCTATATCTATTGGAATTATTAACACTAACAGAAGCCCAAAAATGGACTTCAAACTTCCAGTCTCAGGCAAGCGGCGGTCGTATTTCATAACACTTTTCAGCATAAGAAGGCGAAAAACAAAGAGTGAGAAGGAGAAAGAAAACGATTAGAAGCAGTGAGTGAAGATGAGATCTGGTTGGTGTTTGAATAAGGAAGGATTAAAAGAAGATGTTGAAGTATGAGATGAAGAAGATGAAAGAAAACATGGGAAAAAAAAAAGAAGTTGAAATAAAAGGAGATTTTATATATACATATATATATATATATATAATGTATGGTTCGGTTTTCAATTCGGTTCAGTTTTTAGACGGCCAGAACCGAACACCGAATCGATAAATTCGGTTTTTATATATTAAAGGCCGAAAACTAGGGGTGATCAAAATCGGTTCGGTGAACCGAACCGTAACATAAAAATCGATTGGAAAATCGAAATTTTTTAAAAAAACCGAAAGCCTAATTTTCAAAGCAGAAACTGAATTTCAACTGAACCGATAAAACGGATCGGTTTCGGTTCGGTTTCAATTTGAAACCGAATATTCTATCACCATCACTGATTGAATTGAAAAAGCAAACCACAAACTCAAATTCAGCCAACTTTCATATCAAAATGCAAACAAACAGATGAAATCAGATCCAAAGCCAAACAATATTATTTACAATGAATTCAACAACAACAATTGAAAAAACAATCAAATGCAAACAATATTGTTTCTTAATAGCAAATCAAATCTTTTTTTTTTTCCAGAATCTTCTTAACAACAAGAACAGGAACAAAAAAATTACAAACCCCAAAAGTTTAATAATAAAAAAAATTACATGCCATAAAGCTGCATCCGTTCGTCGTTTTCATTCAACTCAGCTTCTACTTCATTTTGTCTTCCTGATCTCTATCGATCTCCTCTGTAAAACCATAGTCTCCCTCTGTCAACCACCAACCCATAATCCTCAAAATCCCCAGCTACAAATCGCCGCTTTCGTCTTCGACTGAAAATCCTAGTATTCACCTCCTTTTCGTCGCCCTCCGTTCTTCGTTCCAGATCGATGAATCACCAGCAAAAGAGAAGAGAGGAAACGGAGAAGTGAGGAAACGAAGAAGATATGCAGAAATAATGAAGTCTCAAATATATTAGGGTATGTATAGAAGGCTTGGTAGTGAAGAAGAGGAATCGGAAGGCCTATATCACCGACGTTGATGGTGTTTGCCAATCTGAAATGGGAAGAGAAGGCAGGAGAGGGTAAGGGTAGAAGAAGAAAGGAGGGGCATATATATATATATATAAGAAGAAAAGGAGGGGCGGGCGGCTGTGTTTGGGATTTAGGGTTATTTATATATACGGTTTTAAACGGTTCGGTTCGATTTTTTCACTTTCAAACTGTTAACCGAACCGAATAATTCGGTTTTCAAATTTTAAGACCGATAACCTAATCAAAAATCGGTTAATCGTTTTTCGGTTCGGTTCGGTTTTGGTCGGTAATCGAATTGCGGTTCGATTTTGATCGCCCATACCGAAAACCGAACTGAATAATCGTTTAACCTAATTTTCGGTTCGGATTTCGATCGGTTCTTGGCTTCGGTTTTGGTTTCTGGTTTTATTTGCCTACCCCTACTTATTGGTAGATTAAAAAAAAAAATTACAAATGCAATTTAAAACATATTGAGCTCAGGGATGTAGCCACGTAGGGGGCATATGAGGCATTGGGCCTTATGGATTTTTGGGAAAAAATTATTCAGTAGAGAAATTGCTTGCCGAAAATGAAAGAAGAGGGCCGGCAGCGGAAACAAAAAGTTGCAAAAAGAACGGAGAAGAAGAAGAAGGAAAGAAAGAAAGAAAGAATTGGATCAAAACGCACCAATTTCATTAAATTGTTTTTTTTAATAAACGATCAAAATGATGTCGTTTAATTAAAAAGGTGTTTTTTTTTTATCAAAGATAAAAACAACGTCGTTTTGATCTTTAAAGAAAAAAATTAAAAGCAAACATTTGGATCGGGAGTACAAAATAGCTTCTTAGCAAATTGCCTGGGAGTGAGTGAAGAAAGAAGAAGAAATGGCCGTCGTTGCTGCTTTGCTGCCGTCGTTAGAGGTAAGTTTCATTGAATCTATTGATCTTTTATCAATAATAATTTTTTCTTCATAAATCTATTAATTGTCATAAGAAGAAAAGAGAGGGTTTAGGCTTCCATTTTTTCGGTCGCCGCAACTGCTCTGTTGCTGGAAAAGTGGCCCCTTTCCTACTCGGCTAGTTACGTCACTGATTGAGCTTCAACAAAGTTTCATTAGTGATCAACAAATTGATACTTGACTTTCTTCTAACTTAAGCTTTAAGAGGATGGTCTCTAATGTTTCTTGGAAGCTGTTATTCCCCCAAGCAGTGTGGACTATTTGGACACAAAGAAATGGAGTTGTGTTCTCCATTGACACCATTTGTGAACCTTTACAGTGTGAGGCTTTGTTGGGTTATAGTCAGTTAATTGCATATAGCTTGGCCTCTACTTCTTTGGGTATTGCCCAAAATTCCTTATTCTCTACGTTCTGGGTTTCTCTGCTGGTTAATTTTTGTAAGCTTAATGCAAATGATTCTTATTTGCAACAATTGGGTGTAGCTGCAGCATGACGCCTAATGAGAGGGGCAATGGAGAATGGTTATTCGGATTTTTTTTGAATATGGGTTCTGGTTTGGTCTTAGCGAAAAAATTATGGGATTGTTTTATGGCTTGCTATATGCATGAGGTTATGGTGTTCTTAAGTTGCTTGTAGACTGTTAGAAGGATAGCTTAGATGGACATATTTGTCTTTTGGTATCATTTTAACCAAGCAAAATTACAGAAGGATCAGAAAATGAAATAGAGAAAAAAGATAGTAATTGAAAAATATAATTCAAAATATAGGAATTGAACTGTATCTGTATAATATGCAAAACAATCTATCAAAAAATACAGGGATTAAACCATAATTATCCCTCTCCACCGCAAAGTACACTTCTGTGACACAAACATATCATCTCGAGTTTAAACTCAAAAGATGACTTTCCGAGTCATAACAATCACTGCCGAATCAATTCGGAATCTCGTTAAACCCACGCTATACTTGGCTCTTGCTTTCGCCTCTTTTAAAATCTCCCAGTCTCTGTATTCTTTCATCCGCTCCCGTAAAATGTCCTCGTCATCTACTACCAATGATGCTTCAACTGTCCATCAGAACCGTATTCTCTCCAGCAATCTCTATTTCGACGTCCCTCCCTCTAAGGTTACCTATTTGTGCTACTCTATATGCGGTTGAGTTTGATTATTTAGTACTGAGCTTTTAGAATAAAACAGGTTCCGCTAATATACTCATCGGCTTACGACATAGCCTTTCTTGGCATAGAGAAGCTGTAAGACCTTGTTTGTTTATCTATTCTGTTTTTCGAAGTTATAAATAATACTAATAGTACTCGTTATCAAAAGATGGATTTTTGCAATATTAAGTAATTAAATTATTTGAATTGTTATCTTATGTGATGTTGGGGGAATTTGATTTCATAATTATTATGTTTGATTTCAGGCACCCGTTTGATTCATCAAAATGGGGTCGTGTGTGCCGATTTCTTATCGCGGAAGGTGTGCTGGATAAGAAGAGCATCGTTGAACCTTTGGAAGCATCAAATGATGATCTTCTTGTGGTACTTTCTACATCTGTTAAGTTTCTAAATTTTGTGTATTTATAGGGAAAATTCTCATGCAAGAAACTAGCAAAAATCTACTCAATTCACGGAACTTGAGCTAATTACCCTGTTAAAGAAGACTTAGAAGTGCTTGGTATATATGCATAATCGTTACTTACTTATGGTATTTGCTTATTGTTGTGAGTTGATTGATAAGATTGTGTGGCTGTATAATGTATTATCACATTGATCTAATTGATTCTTTTTACCAGGTCCATTCAGAATCATACTTGATTAGTCTAAAGAATAGTTCAAATGTTGCCATGATAATTGAGGTGATGTGTGGTACTCCCTATTGTTTGTTTTCTTATATTTGATTACTTTCCTTGATTTGGTTTCCTATATCTTTTGCCATATTTTGAACATTTCTAATAATGGTACTTTTTTCATTGTCTGTGTGTCTAGATCTCTTAACTTGAAAGAATTCAATTAATTCTTGTGAAAGAAGTTTGCCTTGATATCTGATGAGAACT
Source organism: Croton laevigatus (assembly GCA_949640765.1). Lineage (NCBI taxonomy): Eukaryota > Viridiplantae > Streptophyta > Magnoliopsida > Malpighiales > Euphorbiaceae > Croton > Croton laevigatus. The sequence continues at coordinate 35,429 of CATIWJ010004005.1, read as the reverse complement.
ATGATCTTTTTGCTATCAGTTTTGGCTTCTTCTAGACTTCTTATAACTTTCCGATACATTTAATTCTTCTATCAAGGATGATATATTGCCAAACCAACTAATTGACTTTTAGGTTTAAGGCTTAGTTTTTAGTTGAATTTATGTGCTGCCATTTTACAACCATTTGCTGATTCAGGATGCCATAAAATACAGGTTCCTCCTGTTGCAATCATCCCTAATTTTATAGTGCAGTATAAAGTTCTTTATCCATTTCGCAAACAGGTACAATCGGGGACAATTATATGTTTAGTGTGTTTTGGAAAAATATTTACAAATTTGGTGTGAAGAAAAAAAAAATAATCTAAATTTGGTATGATTTACTGTTCCTGTGCGCTAGTCGAAATGGAGCACAGAGTCTGTGCGCCAGTTGAACTGCTGTGCGCCATTCCAAATAGTGCACAAAGATAAAAATATGCCGACAAAATGCTTGACTGGTCTGGGCGCCAATTTAAGTAGCACATAGACTATGTTTTAGCCTTTGAATTTTTTTGATGAGATTGGTGCACTGTTTAATGCGGATGTGTTTCTTTTTTTTTTTTATTTCTTTTAATTTTTTTAAAAAAAATAAAATTATAGATTGTTTGTATTTAGTCCCAAAATTAATTTTAGAGAGTTGCAGTTTACAGATTAAGTTTAATAGTTTCAACGGTTCTACTTATCTAATGTGATATTTTTAAAACAGAGTCAAATTTGTGAACTGCAACTCTCTAAAATTAATCTCGGGATTAAATACAAACAATCTATAATTTTATTTATTTTAAAAAAATTTAAAAAAAAATGCAAAATGAAATGCATATTCAACAATGTGGACACAAAAGAATGAAGGGACAAGTAGAAAAGAATGTAGACTAATGCTGTGCACCATTTCAAATGGAGCACATAACGGTTTTGTGCGTCAGTTGAAATGGCGCACTGCTTCAGTGTTCCATTTGAAATGGCGCACAGATAAAAATCTCCATGTCAGCCCAAAATTCACACCAAATTTAGAAATATTTTCCAAAACACACCAAATTTGTAAATATTTTCCCAAAACACACCAAACTTGTAATTGTCCCGTACAATCGTCATTTCTCTTATATTTCATCAAAGGTTCAGACAATGGGAATACTATGGGTTGTTTTTATCATGTTATACTACAGGTTGGGGGGACCATCTTGGCAGCTAAGCTTGCGATAGAGAAAGGATGGGCCATCAATGTTGGTGGTGGTTTCCACCATTGTTGCAGCGGAAAAGGAGGCGGATTTTGTGCTTATGCGGACATTTCGCTTTGCATCCATTTTGCATTTGTCCGGTTGAATATATCTAGGTAATGCAATGCAGCTTTAATGAAGTAGGTGCAATTTTTACCTTTTTTCAAGTTGGCATATGAGCTGAGTTTTCAGTTATCTTCACAATGGATTTCTGCGCTGACTTGTTGCCCAACTTTCAGGGTGATGATAATTGACCTTGATGCTCATCAAGGAAATGGTCATGAAATGGATTTTTCTAATGACCGTACGTTTACATATATTTCCTTTGGTGCTTGCATTTCACACTCTTTTTGCACTTGACTGATGAATTTTGACATTTTTACTGGAAGGTCGAGTCTATATTCTGGATATGTACAACCCAGGGATATATCCATTAGTAAGTTGCACAGACTCAAACTTGAGTTCCTCTTGCATATGTCTATTTGTTGCTCTTTCATACTAAATTCTTGCTTTCATTTGTTTTAATATTATTCATTACCGGGTTGGCATATTTAATTTACTACTTTATAATTGTTTTTGTATTAATTTATATCCTTTGAATATCTCTTTGACAGGATTATGAAGCTAGGAGATATATTGATAAGAAGGTTGAAGTGGTGGTAAGTCATTGGTATTTTCTTAGTGAAAAGGAATTACAAATTTTGTTCTCAATTCCCAACATAAGATGGTCATTCTTCCTGTAACTTAACAGAGTGGGACCACAACAAATGACTACTTGAGAAAATTAGACGAAGCACTTGATGAGGTATACAGTTGCACCAGCTTTTTGCTTCAGTATGATTTGCCTATCATTTCATGCTGGACCTTTTATATCAGTTGAAAATAAGCTTTTATATGTGCTTGTTTATACACTGCTGTTATCTCTGATTGGCTGCCTGCCTTATTCATATTTGTCAATTTACATGTGTTATCCTTAGGCCTACCTGGAATTTCTTTCTATGCTTTATGTGTTTAACTCAAGTTACAAAAAAATGTTCCTATACAGTGAAGTCAAGTTTAGTGCACCAGAATCTGATGTCCATGCTAATATGCTATTATGTATTTATTTATGTAACCTTATGACTTCGAGTGTAGACTTTCAATATCCTTGGAGTTTGTTCATTACCTAATTTACCTTTGATTATTTTATTTATTTATTTTTGAATCTGTATGTGGACTACTAATCATTTGATGACTGCAATTGAGCGGCACACTCTCTAAAATTAGTTCTTGCTTAATTAACTTTATGTGAAAAATTAATGATTAGCAGATATGAATACTAGGTTGCAGGTCTGATGTTTGTTCCTGAATTGATAGTATACAATGCTGGCACAGACATCTTGGACGGAGATCCGCTAGGCAGGTTGAAGGTACTATGACCTGTACATTGGCTTTTACAAAAGGCTAGCCTGATCTTAAATTATCAAAACGTTTATTTTCTATTTTGAAGATGAATTCGTAACCTTACAAAGACTACCAACAACTTTGGCTCCTATGAAGTTATCTAATTGAGTAAATCGAACTTGATTTTGGATGCATCTATAGAGTATGCGATAGGTATTTTAGCCGCCCTTTTTGCCCCCTCTATTGAGTTGTGGAAAAGATAAAAATATCAAACTTTGAATCTTTAATGTGAAAGTTCAGCTCTCAAGATTTTTGACCCATATTAGGTTTATTTAGCTAAAAATTGATAGACAAATGCTAAAGTTTAGAGGTTTTATAAACCAAAAGTTTCAGTATTTATTACTCATATCTGCTCTGACATTTGTTTAATAAATACGATAATATTACATTCGGCTTTTTTTATCAATGGTCAGCAAAAGTTAAATTAACAATAGGCAAGTACTACCTTCGTTTTTTTCATTTATTTACATTTCCATTTCATTATGTATTTCTCAATTCTTTACATATAGAAATGTGGTAAGCTTTCAATTTTTTTCATTATTATTTTTATATAACTTAAGTACAGTATTCATATTTTATAACTAACCTAAATATACTTTAATCTACCTAACCTAACCCATCAAACTAAACCAAAAAAAGGGGCATCTGGGACATATTATTGAAATGTAAAGAAATGAAAAAAACGGAGGTAGTAATAACTAAATTTGATGTGGCTTAAAATGCATATTTAATATGGTTCATCAGCAAAGAGTATTTAGCTCAAATTGGAAAATTTCAATATCTCATATTTGCCTGGTGCAGATTAGTCCTGATGGAGTAACCGCCAGAGATGAGAAGGTTTTCAGATTTGCTCGTGAAAGGAATGCCCCTGTTCTCATGCTGACCTCAGGTGCCCTGATTTTTCTAAGGATCTTCAAGTGAATGCCCTCTAAAATCATTTGGCCAAATGAACTGACAGAGAACTGGTTCTTAGCAAAGAAGCATACTAGTGTATTAATTATTGTGGTTTATTTTAGAGTGTTGTCTGTCTCAGGTTCCTAAATCCTGATCACTTTGCTTCAATTACCGAGACACGTCTCCGCATGGCTAAATTCTAGCAGAGTCATAATATACAGGAAATTGCAAATTGCTCAAAATATATTGAGAATAGTGTCTTAGAGAATATCTTTTGTTTGCATATAGGTGAATCCCCAAATTTTGTTAGGAGAATATTTCCTGGATATTTTTTCAGATTGAGAAGCTTTTCTCCTGATGTGGTTTTTGAAGTTACAGTGAAGCTGAGCTCTTCTTTTCATGCTTTCTTTAGTCTAGAGGACAGCAAGAGTTGATATTTCATCTAGTTACCAAAATGTTCCCTTTGGCAGCTCTTAAAAGGAAATCAATTCATCGTACCCTTTTGGCAGAAAATGGAGAATACAACTGCATAGATAGATTTTGTGGTTTCTAGGTTTATCAAGGCAGTATGATTTGATTTTGATTTAATCACAGTTTATCTGTATGTGGTAATGAGGGAGGAGAGTTTTGCTTGTGTGTGTTCACATTTTTTTTACTGATAGATAATGTTAGTTTTGTTTTTCTTGCAGGTGGTTATATGAAGAGCAGTGCTAGAGTCATTGCTGATTCAATAATAAACCTCTCGAAGAAATCCTTGATCAATCTAAAACCATCCCGGTGAAATGCGGATATTTTTAGCAGCTTTAGATGAGGTATTGTATATATTAATAGCGATGTGGCGTGTAAATCGAACAATTATATTATACGGGTTGTAAGCTTGTAGTAAAACCCCAACCGCTATATAGAAAGCTAGATTCACCAATGCATAACTTGAGAGAGATGCTTTTTATTGTATATTAGAAAATTATGAAGGCATGAGAAATGATGAAACTTGGAAGGTAAAAGGAATGAGAAAGGTATCTGATGGAGTTGAATCTTCAGTGATCAAATAAAAATTATAATGGCACAGAGTGCGTGAGTGGGTAGTTGGTAATAGTTTGCAATCAATTAAATTGTCCCAACTATAGAGTATTTGTTGGCAATCTTGGTCGACGGTGCATCTAATTTTAGACTATTTTTCCGACGGTTCCTCTGCTTATCCTTCTATATCATATGGGAGGGGTTTTAATGAAAAATCCATAAAATGAAACTGAAGATTTAAAATAAAATTTTAAGATTTTTTTTTTGTCAAAAAATTAAGTTATTGCTTTTATCATATATTATTATTATTATAGGTGTATAAACTAGATCAGTGAAAAAAAAAAGAAGGGGAAATATAATGCAAATAGTTTTCAAATAATTAATTTTAAATATTAATTAAAAATAATATATATTTATTTATTTGTTTTTGGTTTATTTTGGATATGGCAGTATGGATTTAAAAAAAAATTAGACTGAGATGAGGATTTCAAAAATTTTCAAACTATTTAAACCATCAACTTTTTCAAAATTATTTCCATGGGATTGATTTGGATTTGTGAACAACTCTGCTAGTATGAGGTGCATTAGAACGACTCCGCTGTATGATTTTGTCGTTGGACGACTACATTTGGAGAACGACTGAAAATCTTACTACACGACATGCTTGATGGAATAAGCAAGGCAAGTGGGTGAAGATTGTTCCCATGTCCTTTTGTTGTAGTCAGGGAATATTAGGGGGAGATTGAAGTGGTGCAGATCTCTCGTCCAGAAAGGAAAACCAGTCTCAAATTAACTCTACTTACTGTTCAATTTCGTCAAAATAAATGCATTGTTGGTCTTTATCAAATTCGTTTGACATATCATCCGCCTTTCGCTGGCTTGCTATAATAATAATAGTAATAATAATAATAGTGATAATATTAATAATTAATAATTAAATGAGCCGCTAACAGGAAGGAAGAAAAGGAAAAATGATGCAAATTGCGGGGTAGCTTGCTAGCTTGACTCTAGTCGGTCTTTCTTACTCTTACTTACCATTTTGGTTTTTTCATGTTTATGTGCACCTCTCTATCTTCCTAATCTCTGTACGATTCGTCAAAATCGAGGAGGAGCGAATTTGATTTGCTTCTCTCTTTTAATTTTTTCTCTCCTGAAATGTTGATGTTAAGAATCTTATTGCTTCGCGAGCTCATTCTTCTCTTCTTTATCTTCTTCGTTTCGCTATCACATGCTCAGGAACTCACACAGTCAGACTCAGATCTGCTTGAGCTCACCAACGACACAGCTATAAACAATGCTTCTATCTCTAAACCTAAAGAAGGCAGTTTCGCTAAAATCATTGACGATGCTCTTCGGATGGAGTTTCCTGAGAATGAACAGAACGACGGTTAGAGTTTCTGCTTCCATTTTTAGATATCTCTTTTTCTTTTTGGTTTTAGAGTGAATAAGAAGTAATTGCAGTAGTTAACTTGCTTTTAATTTGGACTAGGTCTTACTTCTGGTCGAGATTTTTTAATTTTTCTATTGCCGGCCTAAATTAGTGGCACAGAAAATCGGAGATGAACTGATTATTAACTGTAGTTGTTTGATTAGGTCATATTAGGTTAGTTTGCCTCTTGGCATTTTAATTACCGTGTATGTTCTACTTAGATTTGGTGTTTTTCTGTCTATTTCGACTTTGGATCTTTGATTTTCATTTATAACTTAATTTCTTTGGACTAAGGTTTAAACTCCTAGATTTAAATATTTTATGGCTTCATGTGTTATTGCTGATATGGATCTCCTAAATATTGGCACAAGTGTAATGAAGTGCTGAGTCCGATCTGAGACTGGTCTGCTTTAGACACTGCTTCATCTATGGTATTCTTTGATTGTTCTGTAATTTACACCTGCTGCAACTACAGATGTACATAATTGTGGAGCAACTTTATCTTTAATGGTGCATGAGGATGCACTCTAATGATTCATTAGTTTACTTTCAATTCTTTTTTTAACTAAAATGTAAATACCCTGTTCATGTGTTTCAAACAAAATCTAACTAATCTCTGACTCTCCATTCTTATTTGACAGTACCTGATTCTGGAAGCTTTAACAATAGTGTAAATGAGCAGCAGGTCGGTGTTACATTTCTTTTCAAGTTATAGACAACATATTAGAATCTATTTTATAAAGTTATGATTATATTTAGGCCATTTAAGTGTGTAATTGGAAATTGAATAACTTGCAGCTCATGTTCATGTTTGACTGTTGATGATGCTGTAACTTGAAATTCTCAGTAGTACTTGATAAATTATTTTTACCTTCTGCGTTTTTCCCAAAACTATTGAAATATTATCAGCTCCACAATTTGTTTTCCATCTTAAATTGTATTACTGTTGATTTTATGGTGGAATGTGCCTGCTGTAATACAGTTTTTCTCATTTCACTGTTACGATAAATTCCCAACCAAATTTGATCAAGTTCTATCAGTTGAAAAGAAAAAACCATGTTTCACACCGTTCTGTTTATTTTTTTGTTGGGTTCATTTTGGATCATATTCAGTTTTGGAATTTGGCTGAAGTTACATTCTTTACATCTTTTTTGTCTTTCTCAGGCAGTTTTGGAAACTGTTGCCAGAGTTAAACCGAAGAAAAATGACACAAAAGAGGAAAAGTATACAATTCAATCATTTTGTATAGTAATTTACTTCTTATTTTTCTTGAAACACTAAAAATAGGACTATTCATGTTTTTTGCATCGTCTGAGATACTAATTTATGAGTCACATTGCAGGTCATTCAAACTGCATGATGTTTTTAATTTGGATAATGATAATGGAGCTGAAGATACCCCAATGCTGATAGATAGAAAGGTATGATATTCATTGGAATCTTTTCTTTGTTGATTTGATTATTGTTAAAACTGATTCATTTTTGTTTTGCATTTTTAGGACAATGTCTTCATTATATCTAATTTTAAGTCAAAATACCCAGTACTACAGCTAGACTTGAGGTAAGCTTACTAATTTGTTGTAGTTTATTTGACTTTTTTGTACTTTGTTTATTAGCTAATATGAACTCGTCCACTTATTGCTTTGTAGATTGATATCAGATTTGGTTGTTGTCATTGTGTCCGCAACATGTGGTGGCATTGCATTCGCTTTTGCTGGACAACCGGTCTGATCATATTTGATCTAAGCTTAGTTCATGACACAATGCTATGCTAGGATATAATTCAATGTCTGGGCATGCTATTATCTTTTAGTTATCTGAGTAGACCTTTTCTCTCAAACAGTTTCTGATGTTAACATTTTTCAGGTTATTACTGGATATTTGCTAGCAGGTTCTATCATTGGACCTGGAGGGTTCAGCTTTGTCAGTGAAATGGTGCAAGTATGTGGTTTTTGTGGAGAAAACATTTGATAAATATTCTGTATCTGTGTCTGTATCTGTAATTTAATGGATGGCTTCATTTCTTGAGTTGGTTCAATTTATCTTTGGAACATTACTGGTGTTATTATCAAATGATTCTATTTGGCATTTTGGTTCTTTAGGCTTCACATTTTCACTCGTGGCATGCAATGTACATGGACTGCATGACATTTTCTGAAACCAGTGTATTTCTCACTAGATTTGTTATTAAGTAATTGACAGGATTGAGCTCAGTATTAGTTATTAAGGGGTTGGCTGGGATTGAGACAGTTATCTAATTCAAATAATTCATAGAGCCAACCCACCTAGTTTGATTGGTTGTTGTTGTTGCTGAGTACAGCATTTTAGTTCAATAGTCCTGTATTTTACCCATGTTCTGATAGTAGCTTGAGAATATTTTTTTTCCCTATTTTAATGTTTTGGTAACTTAAAATGATTGGTCCTCATAAATATTTTTAATACAGTCTTGCCATTCCCTCTAACTCTATGTGATTAAGATTGTTATTTTTCCATTTGATAACTTTGTGTTACTCATATGGTTCTTTCCTGCAGGTTGAGACTGTAGCTCAGTTTGGTGTTATTTTCCTCCTTTTTGCATTGGGCCTTGAGTTCTCAACCACAAAAGTCTGTTCTTTCATGCCCTTTATTCTATTTCTTTCTATTGATTCAAGTTGGGGTTGGTCCATAGCTCAAAGTTCATCTTCCTTTTTCAGCTTCGAGTTGTCCGAGCAGTTGCTGTTCTTGGAGGTCTGCTCCAAATTGTTTTATTTATGTTCCTATGTGGAGTTACAGCCATGGTATGGAAGATTAGTTAATCCTGAAATTTTTATCTGTTTTAGCTAAATTTTCTTATTTAGGGAACCTTGGTACAACGGTAAAGTTGTCGCCATGTGACCAAAAGGTCACGGATTCAAGTTATGGAATCAGCCTCTTGCAAAAAAATGCATGGGTAAGGCAGCTTACATACACCTTCAGATGCGGTCCTTCCCTGGACCCTGCATAATCGGGGGATGCTTTCATGCACCAGATTGCCCTTTCTTAGGGTTCTTTTGGACAAGTGATCAGGAACAATTTTTTTATCAGTTATGCTTTGAAATCTATGGCTAGCAGTTCAAACTTATAACTGAAACAATAAAACCTGCTATTTCTTGCTATTAGCGTTTGTTCTATCCATCGCTAACAGCTAATAGCATTTGCTAAACCAAATAGGCCCTTACTGTGAAGGTCCTAGACTCCTGCAAACTAAATGAGATGTTCAATATGATTGCAGGTTTCTGTTACTGATAGAAGTAAGCGTAAACCCATAGTTTGAGCCGTTTTGAGTTTATCTAACAATGTCATTATTCTTTGATATTTCTTGGTTCTTAGATTGTCATAGCATTTTATGTTGGGCCGTTGCATGATTTCAGTAGCGGTGTTGGGTTCATTGCTTGACCAGCATTGTAGTTACTAATATGTGACTGTGTTCTTCGACAATAATTTGTAGGAATCTATTTATCCTCTTGCTCTTAACTTAGTTTTAATTGGTAGTTTGCTGCCAACAATACCATTATACCATGTGTTTAGTGGAGATCTTATACCGCTAGTTTTTATGCAAGCATGAGTTGTGTTTTGCAAAGTTTTCATTGTTAGTGCTGCTATATGATTGGATGCTGTTTGCAGTTATGTGGTGGTGAGCCTTCAGAAGGTGTATTTGTTGGTGCACTCTTGTCAATGTCTTCAACAGCAGTGGTAAAACATTCTCTTGATGTTTTGTTTGAACAATGTCTTTCATACATATGCACAGATTTATTGACTTTGCGAATGTGAAGTGCTCATGATAATTAAGGTGCATGGTTTTGGTTCAGGTTTTGAAGTTTCTGATGGAAAAGAACTCAACTAATTCCCTTCATGGTCAAGTCACTATTGGCACTCTTATACTGCAGGTATTTGGTTCTTTTCCTTGTGATGAACCTGCTGTCTCAAATAGTCAATAGCATGTTACTACTGCTCTCTGATATTGAAGTTGTCAGCTTTCTCTTTTAATTGCTGTTGTTTTGGGAAATTTTTTGGTCAACCAGGATTGTGCTGTTGGCTTGCTGTTTGCTTTGCTTCCAGTTCTTGGTGGAACTTCAGGTGTTCTTCAAGGAGTAATGTCCATGACCAAAATGTAAGTTAAGAACTTCAGGGACAACTAAATGTCTACGGGCGTTTTTTTTTTTTTCTCTTATGAGTGGATGCTATATTCAAGTACACGATTTATTAAGTTGACTACTCTTTGGAAAACTGAGCAATGCATCTATTTTTTAGACATAAAATAACATTCCTTGTTAATACACATATATGTGGATGTTGATGTTTCAAGTTGCTAGAAACTTGTAAGAAGCAAATGATTATTGTTTGCATCCTTGATATATCCGTTATAATGTTCTTGTTCGTTTCGTAACCAGGTTGGTAGTGTTGGTGGCGTTTTTGGCTGTGTTGTCAGTATTATCTCGCACTTGTGTTCCTTGGTTTCTTAAACTGATGATGAGCCTTTCATCACAGGTGCAACTTCTAGCTTAAATGATGACCTGAAAGTTTTTCGGGTTCCTAAGTTGTTAATGGATATTAATTTTTCTGTTGTCATAATTTAACTTTTGCAGACAAATGAGCTCTATCAATTGGCGTCAGTTGCATTCTGCTTGCTCATAGCCTGGGTTTGTGCCATTTACTCAAACTTGATCCCTTTGGAACTCTCAAGTCTACATAAATGTTGTATACTTTGCAGCTAACTGCTGTTCTTGTTATCATTGTTACTAAGCATCCCAGCTATGACATCTTTACTTTCACCTTAGATTCATTGCACAGCGCTTCTTGTGATAATTGAAGCTGGTTTCCTTGCAAATTTGTCACAATTGCAGTGCCATTCTCATCTAATTCTTGGTATCATTTCAGTGTAGTGATAAGCTGGGACTGAGTTTAGAATTGGGTTCATTCGCTGCTGGGGTGATGATATCAACTACTGATCTTGCGCAACATACACTAGAACAAGTAAGGCTTGATATTATGTGCTGAACTGTTGTCAGAAATTTGTAGACACAAATGTGTCTTTATGAATGCAACACATAAGCTTTTGCAATTTGTACAGTATTTTGACAGAAAATTGTTCCTTTCCTTTGTTTAGTTATTTGTTTATTTTTATGTGCCTGTGTTATGCTCTTATATGAGCCATCAGTTTAGGTCGCAAAAAATTTTACCATCAGGACACATGAAAATTCTGCTCTTTCTCGTAGTAGTAGAACATAACAAGAAAAACTGGAATCTGAATAATTGTTGGCTGAAAGCAATTATGTGACAGCAATGTGCCTTGCATTTTGTGGTTTCAACATGCAAGGAAAGAAGCTGCCAGTTGCTTAGACAGTTGATCTTATACCAGAAGAAAATAATCAGAGTTTCAATTAGATACTATTTTTCCTTAGAGCTGAATGGTATTTTTGAGCAAATAGTTACAGGAAGTACATATATAAATAGATGCATGCTTGTTTCTTTGATTTGACCTTTAGACCATCACATGTTTGGTCAATACCAAATCATTTATCTTTATTTAAATATAATATTCTAGCCCTTCCTCTCTCTCCTGTTCCCCTAAAACTGAATTCTTTTGTCTAACATTGTCTCAACACCAAATGTTTATTTATGCGGGATGAGATAGTTATAGAACATCAAGTATATGACATTTTTTTTTTCTAAATTCAAGTTTTTCATGTGAAGTACTAGAGCATTCCATCATTGCGTCAATTGATTGACTTTGTAGCTTGTTAAAGCTTAATATATCTATCTCCATCCTGAATGTGAAGATCTGATCCTTGTGCAGATAGAACCCATTCGTAATTTTTTTGCTGCTCTCTTCCTTGCCAGCATTGGGATGCTGATAAATGTTCATTTCCTCTGGAATCATGTTGATATATTGGTAGCTTCTGTCATATTAGTCATAATCATAAAGACAACCATAATTACCACAGTTGTAAAAGGATTTGGTTACAATAACAAGACAGCACTTCTTGTAAGATTTTATTTGATGGCAAAATTGTTAATATTTGCTTCTTGCAGTGACTAAGTAAGCTTTCATTTTAAATACATTTGTTCTGTAGGTTGGAATGTCTCTGGCACAAATAGGGGAGTTTGCATTTGTTCTTCTCAGCCGTGCTTCTAATCTTCACCTTGTTGAGGTTAGTACAGTCTGTTGCATTCCATTGTAAGACTGCTTAAGAGGGAAAACCCTTTTGCTGTGAGAAATGAGAACTTTAGGATCAGGCATGTTTGTTAGATACTTGATCTATTGATCACATATGCTGATGGCATGTGTTATTCAAGGTTTACTTTCTCCTTAATCTTTTTGAGGGTCGACCATTTTCAGGGAAAGCTTTACCTACTTCTACTTGGGACAACAGCTCTTAGCCTGGTATGGAACAATTTGATTGAATCTATGAATGATATTACTTTGAATTTTGATAGAATTTAAGCATTTCCCTTTGTCTTCATTTTTGTTGGGATTTCATGTGTCCTAGTGTATTGTGCTGATTGTTTGCAGTAGAGAGATATGATTTTTAATTTGATTGCATCTTTCATTAATGTTTTCTTTCTCTCCTTGGAAGATTGCAAAATTCTCTTGTACCTATCCCCTCTCAACTTAGAAGTGTGATTATCAGCAATATTTATTATCATTTATTCTTTCTATGTTCACAACTCTGGACAAGAGATACAGATTTGATATATCATGGAGATTTGGTTTGAAAATGCCTGTAGAAAGAAGTCACTTAAGTTCCATGGCTATAATCATCATCACACTATTGAATTATGTAGTAATTCTTTTATTTTCCAATAATCTCAAAGTAGAAGCTAACTTGCGGGCTAATGGTGGAATTATATGCGGCTGCTGCAAGTTGGCTATGCATCTCATACTTTAGTGTGATAACGAGTAAAGCTGTAATTTTAGACCAGGACTGAACAAAATCAGGGTAACTTGATTCACCTGCTGAACTTGGAGAATTTGTAACCCAATTTTATTGGTTTACATAAATATCATTTGGTGTCAATCTAAGAATTGAAACCCACTTATTTCTTGCGTCAGTTTCATTTCTGCCTGACAATGCAAATAAAATATTACTTTTCCTCTCACTTATCAGAGATTCTTTCTCAACTTTCTTATTTCTTGATTCAAATGCTTCATTCTCATGGGACTTGAGTATGCTTGCACTGTTCCACAAAGCAGTAAGCAAACACTATCATATCTTCCTCTGCATCCCTAATGTGCTTCTCCTTTCTCTCACCTTCTAATTTTTCCATTTATTCAAATTTTGTCCGGATATTGATATTGTTATTTATTTCAAATTCATGGTAGATTCTAAAGATGGATATATTCATGGGAAAAATTTATAAAATTGATTTAATCCTTAAATTATTCTTTCTATCGTATCATTGGCATTTTTGGTTGAAAATATAGAATTTTAACTTGTTAAGTGGAAGAGAAGGTTTTTTTTTGAGATTTGGAAGTTTTGTACACCCAGCACAACTAACTCACAATTATCATATATGAAATCATGGATTGGGCAGGTTTGGTTCATACGTCATAGTAATTTTGGCTATTGGAATCTGACTCAAACTTGATAGAAAATGCATTTGAACAGCCATATTTTAGTGTCCAAATCTTCTTTTGAGTCTAATAATAGCAGTCAAAGTTACTTTTTCTTTCAATTTCAATTGAGCTGTGCTATCAAGCTGCGAAGAGGGGCATAATTTTTCTGTATTTCTTCCCATTTGTCTGATTTTTTTTTTTTTTTTTACAAAGTGAGTAAATTGTTGATTACTTCTGCAGAAATTAGAATATATCCCATATGTATACTTACACAAAAGTACTTGCAGGTAACAACTCCTCTGCTTTTCAAACTGATTCCGTCTGTGTCACATCTAGGGGTGCTGTTACGGTGGTTCCCTCCTGACAGTTTGGTTGAGGTAAAGCTCGGAACTAATTGTTGAATCATAATATCATTTTTTTGCTATTTTCACGATAATCTTGATGGTTTTAAAACTTCCAGGTTGGACTTAAAGGAGAGAATTTCCGATCAGACAGTGGTAAACAGCGGATTACCTTGATTGTTCAAGGATCTCATGATTCATAAGTTTTGTATATATGTATGTCCTCTGCCGTGCGTTGTCATGTCTCCCAAGCTCCCAAGCTGTGCATTTGAAACCTTAACGCATGCATTGTTTTTTGATGGAATTTTTTCTGTCTTTGCTAACCAAAGTTACAACGAAATCAAGCCTTAGAAACGCAATCCTGAAGAGGTAATCTAACTGCCGAAGGAGCGACAATAATTTTTACATGTGATTTAGCTAATCATTCTTCCCCATACAATTTTTTCCCATATGTATCATAGTTGAAGTCAGCTTGTAATTTACTCCTACTTGACATTTAATGAAATCGTAAAATTGCATTCTTTTCTTTGGTTTGCTCATTCTTGGTTTATTGCTTTAATTTTGTTTTTTTTCATGTTCAAAGAGTTCAACTACATATCGAATCAGTTTTGGTTAATAATTATAAATATTATACTGTACATTTTCAGTGTTTTCTTAGATGGAGAATCTTTTGAAATTTGACGAAACTTGTATGAGAAGTTAATTTTGTTGGATGTGTTGATCTATGCGTTAATGTTTTTGGCTTTAATGCATCAGTTATTCTCTTCCACTTTTAGTTATGTGCAGGGTATCCACAAAGGCTACTTGTGTGGAAAAGATGTGCGTAGACTGAAGAAGATATACTGATGGACTAGTGAAAGAATTTAAAGGGCTTGCTCGTTGCTGAATGTTCATTCAATTTATATAATGTTTCCGATGCATCATATATAATTATTCGGGAAGATTTCTTCAAAAACAGAAAATTCTTCTATAAATTAGGTTACCAATCAAAGTCGATATGGTATCATTAGTTTCGTCATTCTACTTACTACGGGGATGGTAGGATGCGAAGGTCTTCATTTTGATTCTCATCATCCCACGTTGTTTAGTTTACTTGATAGCCTCTTGTATAGCCAAAAAATTAAAAAAGGTTGATATCATTAGTTTGGTCGAAAAATTCATCAACTCAACTTTTATTTTCGGCAAAAAGTCATTCTTTTTCATTTCATCAAATAAATAGTACAATCCTCCTCACAATCCAGAAAATCATAAACCAAACACCAGCAACTAAGTTTTGTGTTGCTATTTAATAAGCAAACGCTAATAAATATTCTATTAAAGCAACATGGTCTTGACCGATAAGTGTACTTATATAAATTTATTGAGCTGAATCGAAACTATATTAGAGAATTTGGTATTTTTTGTCTAACACAACAAGTTGCCTAGTTTTGCCTGTGTTTAAAGAAAAAAATTGTGATGCATTTGGTCAATCTCCCATGTGGAACCGTTAGAACTGCTTTATGACATATGTATAACTTACGTGCTCTTTGGATCAGAGACTCTCAGTCTTATAGCAACTTGCACACTTTATTTTCAAAGCTTTTGCTAAAATTCTGCGTACAGTCGTGAAGAGGTGTTTATGGATTTTAATATATTTTTTAAAAAAAAATAATAATAAGAAACAGAAATGAAGAGGATAATAAAGAGTAAAAAAGAAATGAAGCAAAGTGTAGTTATAGTTAGTAGATCACGCGGGAGTTTGTTAGAGCTATCACATGATCCACGATTCCTTTCCCCTCTTTTCAACGATCGCAACCCGCCCTTCTTGTCTTTTTCCTTCTTTAACCTTTCTCTCCCTTCAATCTTTCTACTTTCCCTTTCTACCCCTCCTGGTTTATTTGTATAAATAATCATAATTATGTCTGAGTATATAATTTATATAAGTTCGACTGTTCAAGTACTTAAAATAAAAGCAAAAACATTTCGTAAGTTGAGAACTAAATTGATGCTCTTTCATGTCAAAATTGGTCCCAATCAATATTCTCTATTCTGCATATAAAGTTTGAAAACTTCTTATAGTTCTATTATTGCCGGTCTGGTGTGGAGAGTAGATTTTTAGAACTTTCTTAATTATAACTCATTAGCTACTCTAGAGATGGGATTTTAAGATTAGATTTGGATTTCTAATACAAATTGATTTGTTTAAAATTCATTACCATTTCAATTTCAAGTTAATTGTTTTATTATTAATCAATTTGGAAGATATTTCTCCACACACTTTCCAGTCAATTCTTGTAGTATAAATTAATTTTGAAAAACCCAATTAAATATGTTTGTAGAATTTACTAGAAGATAATTTTATATTAGATCTAGTGAGTAGGCATGTGTGCAATTGATATTCATGTCTTTTCTGTTGTTTGTGTGCATATAATATGACTTTTAGCTAACACCCTACCAAATATAGAATTTCTATTAACCAATAATTCATACCCTACAATTTCACAGTACAAAATTTCATTTTCTTATGGCAATTGCAAACTTTTAGGCACAGTTGTATTGGTCAAAACAATAGAATCAACAGAAGAAAATATAAAAAAAAAATTGTACTATAAAGAAAAAGTGTTGGATTAGGGTAATAAAAGTATCGGGAGAATAAAGCAAGTTTGGATATAGAAATGGGGAGTGGCTAATATTATTGGCACTCCCTGATTTTATTATCATTGGTTAAAAAAAAATTAAACAACCCAACGATCAGTTAAAGCGCTATATTTATACAAATTAAATGAATTTCAAGATTGAACTCCATTGTTATGAATAGATAAATTTGAATGGGGAGAGTTGCCTTCATAATACACCTCTACCACATTTAAAATCTAAATTAGTTAGTTCACGTGATTAAATATCTGAAAATCGAGAGAAATTAAAAAAAAAATTAAAAGGTACAAAGTGCATATTAAAAATTTTAAGAATTCTTTATGAAGCAGCACCAGCTTGGGTCCTTGGTTATAGATCCACTTCATGTTGCTTGATTTGTCTTTTTTGTCATGTTCCCAAAAGATAAGCAAAGAATGGGGTTTTTTTTTTATTCATGCCTAGTATACATATCTATAATTTAATTAAAACTATGCTTAATTAAGATCAACGGTTTTCCCAATATAGTAATATAATGATGTACTAACCTGTATCCTCTTATAATTATTCAAGCATTAAAAATAAGGACAAACATGATAAAGACAAAGTATAAATTAATTTTTCTAGGCAAATTAACTTTATTTGTGTAGTAATGTATTTTTTTTTTTAATTTTTCACTTGGTATCCTAGGTATGACTGTATTTAAAATCATTCAATTGGTTGACTAACCTGAATCGAGGTATAGCAGAAACCATTATTATTATTATTGTTATTTTTTTTTGGATTAACCATGAGGTATCCTGGACGAATCCTAAGTATAGGCGGCACCTTTTATCCATATTCACATCCAAATTAATCCTCGTTCGAGAATGCAAGTTCCTTTCGGAAGGCAAAACTCCGGTCCCAAATTTTAAATGGCTGCGTACATGAAAATGTTTAAACCTACAACCTCACTTAGGCCAAAAAATCCTTTTACCAACTCAACTGAACTTGGGTTTAGGAACCATTATTTTTAAACAGAAGCAATAAATTTTTTTTTTTTTTTTTATAAAGGGGAATGAAACAATCAAGATTTATACCAGCATTTATGTGCTTTCTAATTTATTTGAGTTTGAATTTGTAAAATAATCATTTTAATAAATTTAACAGATCCAAATTAAAATATTGATCAAATTAGTTTGGATTAGATTGAGTTTGAATTTAAATTTGAGCCAATTAGAAGATTTTTTTTTTTTTGTAATTTCTAAACTGGAAAGATGATATGGAATAGAATTCAGTCGATTTTTTTTTTTTTTTTCCAAATCTGTAAAAAATATGCTCAACTCAGATTTGATTGTAAATTTAAAAGAGATTGAAATCTATAAATAACCCAAAAGATATGATTTCATATAAAAACTGAAATATGTACTAAAATGACAAGTTTAGACAAATGAAAAAAGCAAGTAAATAATAGTAAAATATAATCTGAGGGAGGACATATTTGTCAGAAATGGAAAAGCAAAAAGGAATATAAACCTCAAACTCATCTTCACTTATTTTGCTCTAGTTCTTTGCGTATTATTGTCTTCCATAAACCCATCTTCCCAATTTCTTCATCTTCACCTTTCAACTCATTGCATGTTCAAAATTTTCCTTCTCCAATGGAACCAAACCAAACACCACCACCTCAAGGCCTAACCGAAGATGAATATGCAGAGCTAAAGCCATTAATAGAAACATATCATAAATTCGAACCAAAACCCAGAACTTGCACTTCTTTAATAACACAACGCATTGATGCACCAGCTCAGGTGGTTTGGCCATTCGTACGTAGCTTTGACAATCCACAAAAATACAAACACTTCATTAAAAGCTGCAATATGAGAGGCAATGGCGAAATAGGAAGCATAAGAGAAGTTACCGTTGTTTCTGGGTTACCTGCTTCAACTAGCACTGAGAGGTTAGAGATTTTGGATGATGAAAAACATATTTTAAGCTTTAGAGTGGTTGGTGGCGAGCATAGGCTTAATAATTATCGATCTGTTACTTCTGTTAATGAGTTTCATAATAAAGAAGATGGTAAAGTTTATACTATTGTTTTGGAATCTTATATTGTGGATATTCCAGAAGGTAATACTGGTGAAGATACCAAGATGTTTGTTGATACTGTCGTTAAGTTGAATCTTCAAAAGCTTGCTGTTGTTGCTATGGCTTCTTTGCATGGAAATGATTAATTTTATTGTCACGGCGGCGCCGGACGGTCACCGTAATATTTCAATGGTTAGTATGGAGAATGACATGCTCTTGCTTGCAACTTGTTTTTTTTTTCCTTTTTTTTTTCGGTCTTATTATTGGTAGGCAGTTGGTTTTTTTTTTTTGTACATTTTAGTCTTCCCCTTTTATTTTTAATAGTATTATCAATTCCATATATAAGGCTATGGGCCATTAAGTGAAGTGTCATAATTTATTATTTTCTCCACAATAATAAGTTCAAGAAAGTTGAACAATACATAAATGATGATCTAATCATAATACTTGCAGTTTAATTAATTTTTATAATTTCCTTTTCTACCAATATAAAACATAAGATTCTCCTACTATTTGTAAGAAACTAATTTATATAATTTGTCTTTTTTATAACTATAGGAGTTCATATTCATGATACTGACTAAATTTATATGTAGAGAATGTTCATAAAACACTTATTTCGTCTTAATATAAGTCTCTTCTTTTATCTTTCATGAAAGACTTATTTTAGAATGAAAAGAATATAAAAAAAAAAAAGTTTTTTTTCAATAGTAATTCATAAAACAGGCGATGATAATGTGGTGGGTAAGAGAAGTGAAAGTAAGTGTTGTTTTGATGTAAGAGTGGGAAAGGGAAAGGGAAAGGGATGAAACAGATGATAGTATGAAGAAAAAGAAGATATTTAGAGAGGTGAGTGAGGGATTGAATGTCAAACTATTCAAAAAGCATAGACAAAGAAGATAAATGCTTATGGAGACTTGTGAGCAACTTTTTTAAGGACGTGTGACTTACAACCCACCTCTAATCTATTTGTCTCTCTTTATTTATTTCATTTTTTATACTAATATTTTTTTGAGGCTATGAATGTTTCTGTTTCTAACTTAAATATGAGACCAAATCAAACCAATTAATTAACATCATTTAAAACAAAAAAAAAAACACTAATTAACATAAAATACTAGTTACTGTGGTTTTTTAATTTAAAAATTTTTGTTGGAAAATATTCTCAAATAAATAAATAAAAGATTTGTAGGGAGTTGCATATATAACACTACGTGTCTCATTCAATTAACAGGGCACTTTGAATAATTAATTTGGGACGAAACAATGAGAAAATATAATCCAAGTGACGATCAAGACACACATCTTCGATAAGTTCTCTCACTTATATAGTTCTTATGATAGGATCTATTTTTAAGAAAATAATTTTGTAGAAAATGATGCTTAAGTTATAACATGGACAAAATCACTTTTAAAGCCTTATTTTTCTAACTGCTGTTTTAAGAAACCAAACAAAATTTTAGTTGTTAAAAATTTTTAATTGCAACTCTTCGGAAAATAATATTACATCTATTCTTAAAATAATTAAGACTTTCGATAATTTTTGTTGAATTAGAACAATTATGCTTTTTGTCTTAAATGTAATTGCATAACAACTTTTAGTTGCAAGATTTTAGCATTTAAAAAAACTTTGGAGCAGATAAAATGAATAAGTGAAATATGGTACTATTTTATTTAAAATATTTTTATAATTTTTTTTTAAATATTATGCAACAATTCGTATTCAAAAATTGAAAGATGTTTCCTAGAAATATCCAAACTCTAATTTATTTTAAAATAATATCAAAATTTCAATAAAGTATATATTTGAGAATGAGATTTTGTAATAATGAAGGAACTTCCACTTATTGCCAAAAAACTGTCACATTTACATTATATGTTGAATTTCCATTTAAAACTCTCACTATTACCTCCTCCTTCTAAATAAAACCCATAATTGATTCTCAAATTCTTTTTTCTTCTCTCTTCTAAATTCTTTTTTTTCCCTCTCTAACGGAATATATATAATTATATTTACTCAACTTAACATTATCTAGTCCAAATTATAAAATTATGAGTCTAATCATATAGAGAACCTAGGTATAGAAGCCATTAGTCAATTCATTATCAATGTCAAATTCATTTGTTATTAATTGGAATTATAATAAGTTGAACTCATCTTATAATCAAAATGACTTAAATCAATTTATAGAAATCACCTTAATTATTGTAAGTCTCTCATTTTTCTTATATTTAATCAATGTGAAATTATCCCGCATCTTTACAAAGCATAATTAGAAATATAGCATAATGGGAGCAAACTCTACACAATTGGACATGAATTCGATATTAGTTCCAAATAAGTATACAATTAATTTCACTTAGTTCCGCTTCAACTCGTCAAAAAATTTAAAAATCCGTTTTGATATTCAGTTATTTTTACCACAAAACTGCTACTAAATCAAACAATCTTTACACTAAAATAATGAGAGGGCTAAGAAGAAACTAATGATACAAATATCAGTATCTGAAAGAGCATTGAAAAATTTCAGTGCTTGGATCACTAAAATTCCTTTCTAAGATTATCAACTATTATGGTGGCGAACGTGGACCAGAAGACATTTTTTGGATCGCCAATGGATAAGTTTTCGAACGGTGGGTAGCAAGGCAGAGCAAAGATAGTCCTGCAGATGGTGCTTTTTGGATGACAATAGAGATATTGCAAAACTGAACTCTTTCACAATTTTCAATATCTTTGGTAAAAAAAAAAAAAACCTTTCACAATTTAATTTTTATATCTAAATTACCCCTTTAAAAAATTATCGTATTTTCATAAACTAAAAATAAAAATACCAAATTATATATTTCAAAAATAAAAAGTAAATAAATAAAATAAATGCCCTCTAACTTAAATAGTTATAGTGATACACTTTTATGTCATAAAGTCAAGAGTTTGAATTATAATTTAACCAAATAAAAATTAACGAAAAGCTTTTTGTTTCGAGCGATATAGGATAAGGTTATACATATTTCATCATAAACACCTTTTCCATAAAAAAATAATTGAGATAGGGTAGTAGTTCTACAAAATACAAGTAAAACTGTAAAAGGGATGCCACTATGTGTATTTCCACGCGTAGAGCATCCTCAATCCATTCTTCATTCACATTAATCTCAATATAATAGAGAGTTGGTTCCTAAATTTTGGATCCAACCCATTCTCTATGTTCCAAAAAATAAAATACAGAATGACTATCACTCTCTATTTGTGGAGAGTCGTAGTAACTCTTTACTGCATTTTGCAATTAATGACATTTAAAATTCCAATAAAATGTAGGGGAATTAATAGAGAAAGAAAAAAAATAAATTGATAATATTTTTTTGGAAAAAACAAAATAAAGAGTTATTATAAAGAGTGTATTGGAGTTGAACATTTAATCTTTATAATCTACATGTTAGATGCTCTTCATAATTTAAAAGATGCTCTGTAAAAAAAGAGCACCATTGAAGTTACTCTTAGGCACTATTTTGTTTAATTTTTTTATCTGCAAAGGCTAGAGAACAGTTTCGCAACTCATTGTTTTTTTTTCTACTCATACGATAGATTGTTTCTACTGAGTCTCAATTATTTTATGTTTAATTTACAATATATAGTTAAATTTTATAAACTGTGAGTCACTAAAATTGATATCCAGACTAAATATAAATAATATATCATCCGTATCAGGGAAAAAATAAAAAAACAAAAACACTGGATTGCGAGACAGTCTCGTTGGAGACAAAAAGCTTTTCTAATATATATATAATACATTAAAGTTGGATGATGTGAGCACTGTTACAGTGCGACCCTCTAGCTCCAAAACGGCTCAAGTTTTAGGCCAGCCGGTTGCTTTCTTTGTTTCTCCAATGCACTGCCGCCTCAGCTGAACAATCACCTATGCCTTCAAAACGGTGTCGTCTGTTTCCCTTCTATTTTCATTTCTCTCCGAAAAATTTTTAGGTAAACTCGGTGAACCACATCATAACTAATTGGATTAATTTTTTTCTCTTCTAATTAATTTTATACGAATGAAATGATACACCAAATTTACCTAAGAATTCCTCTTATCAGCCGCCCAAGATATCCAACCCCCATCATCCATATAATGTCCCTGTTTTGTCGGCCACCCCTTATGGTCTTTTACTTCCTCATATTTTTGGTGCAGCATACCAATCCTGTTAACGTTTATATGCGAAAAAATAAATTTCCACACTTTTCTGCTTTTCACACCTGCAAGCATACTGACTTTAATAAACAGATGTCACATTGTATCATGACCACAATACCTTCTCCCCCAACCCAACTTGCAAGCATAATAGCATTTATAGCTTAATTTTATTTCTTAGCCACTTATATTTTCATCATATATAAAACAACATCAGGGCTAAAATGGGCAAATTGTTTTTTTTTTTTTATTGCGATGTATATAAACAAGTGAATGCTATAATTTCGTAATATAACACACATAGTTGTGCTGTCCATTCTATTTTCACCATGCTATAAATATAGTCCATCAGGCCTTAGGTTCATCACTCTTCCTTCTCCTTCAGTTTCTTACTTCTTATCATGTTTATGGATTTATCAATTCTAAATGAGTAATATGGCAGAATTATGAAGATGAGTTCTGTATCTATATGATTAGGCCAAGAGATTTGGGTCTAAGTGATTGTTTGGGTATAGCATTAGTTGATGCTGTATGATCTTTACAATTACTGTATCTAATGTGGTTGGCTGTTTTCTTGGTCATGGGGGATTCTAATGTTGTTGTGCTCCTTGGATCAGATGCTAAGATATCACTGTTTTCAAAATCTTCCAACACAGATTTTGAAAACAATAATTTTTATTAGCGTGTGTTATACGAGTTAACTCATTTTATATTCTCATTATTAATGATGTAGTTAGTTTGATTAATTATATATTGACAGTAATAAAATTTATATAAAAATAAAAAATTCTTATCTGAGTATTATTAATTGAAAAAATTTTAAAAATATTATTAATTATACGAATATAATTAAATTTTAAGATTTTTAAAAATAAAATTTATCGAAATAAATTTGTTTATTTATACATTTATTTTTATTTTAGAAACTCGTTAGTCAATTTTATAATTTTATTTAATTAAATTTATTAATTATATGAATATTTTATTTTATAATAATTTTAACTATAAAATTACTTAAAATTTTGTGATCGTTAATAATTAAATAATATATTTTATAAGTTTTAACTAATACTAATTAATTAAATGAATAATTATAATAATATATTATATAAATTAATTAATTTACTAATTTTGTAAAAAAAATTTATACCTATTGTTATCTTAAATATAATATTATTATTTTTTATGATAATGTTTATCTGCGGTTCTATTATGAATGAAGAATCAAAACTTGAATATAATTGTGAATAACAAAATTTGCAACCATGGTCAAAACAGTCAACGACAAACTCTCAGCAAGACAAGTTATAGAACCGTCATCCTATATGAAGAAAACGGATCAAGAAACAGAAGAAATGGAGTTAAAACAAGCTGAAAATAAACAAATTGGGACGAATCAAAGCCTTGAAAACTGACCAGTAGCCAACAAATCACCCATGACCGTCAGTCGTGAGTGATGACCATCCGACATAAGTGAAGTCCATATAGTCATGGGCCTAAACACATTTTTGCAATGTATTTTCAGCTTTTTATTTTTTTCCTGTCACTCATCAACCTTCAGACTTCATTTTTAGCTCAAACACAGCCTTTCTGAATAGCATATCTTCCTTTTTAAGTCAGCATACATCCCTTACAAATACCTTGCATCCCCCATTCGAATTTTACACATTGGAAGCTTTTTTGAACTCTTTTCTCGAAGCTCTTATTCTCCTCCTCTAGCCTCCTGCCTTGAAATTCTTACCTAGTTTCATTAGGAAACTCACAATTCATTTCAGATCTAAATGAATCGTCGATGTTCAGGCAACGATTCTAAACTAATATCTTGTTATTTATTCTCTTCTCCCTAATCAGCTAATTAATATGGTTTAAGCTACTTTGCAGTAGTGTTGAAACTAAATTCTGTCATGATCTTGAATTCCACTTAAGTATGTAGGCGAATCTAGATAAATTTATATAAATTCAATTAGAATATATGAATTTATATAAAAATAATAAATTCTTGTGTGAGTATCATCAATTAGTAAAAACACATTCATTAATAATCTAAAATTTTACTCATGAACAATTTTACTTTGGTTTGAGGTTTAGTGTCTTCTGCCGTTAGAGTTAAATTGGAGCCATTTTTAGGTGTTTTCTTAATTTTTCTATTTTTTAATAAATTGAGGTAACAACTCCTCCAAAATATTTTCCATGTGATACGAGTCCTATTTTCCAAAATCTGCTGTTGTATTATTTTTTTTTCTAAAATCTAATTTTTGGGCTTGTGTTCACTATTGTATGTGAATGAAATGTTTTTCTCATTTTATGTTTTTCTAAACTAAAATCGAGTAAGTGATAAAAATATTTAATAAAAAAAATTTGTTATATTCAATAATATAAAATAAATTATCATGTATATTGTAGTATACTATCATAATTAGAATACTAATAATAATGCTAATAATATTTACTAATTATAATATATTACTAAAATTAATATTATTTTGCCTTAGATTCTCTAATTAGAATACAATACTATATTAATAAATTGTTATTTATTTGTTAATTAATTTTGAAAACTATAATTTCAAAATTATTTTTTGTAGTGCATATTATTTCAACATTTTATAAATAAATCTATAAGTGAAATGGTTTAACTTTAGAGAGCAAATTGACAAACGAATTGAAAAATGGGCAAATTTTTATATTTTGAAAAATGAAAAAGAAAAGGGAAATTTGATAACACGTAAATATTTAAGGAACAAATTGAGCATTTAACCATGTGTTTTTAATAGGATTCTAATGTTTGAATTGAGTCTTTTGAATTGTGTGAGCTGAAGAAGTCTACACAATCAATGGACAATTTTAAGAATATGAAAAATTATACTAAACCAATCACCTAACAGGAAATCAAACAGATTGGATTTTCATTTCCACATATCTTATTTGTTGGCAACACATAATAAATAAGCAAACAGTAGATGTTTTCATCAGTTGTTGCATTCGTAGAAACTAATTTCTCTTTCTACTCTCTGCCTCCCCATTTTATAAGCAAATCCTAAACATGATGACATATACCCACAGCAACTTTTCTCTCCTTAACTTTCTTTACTTTTCTCTCAACGTGTTACTAACAACTTTGAAGGAACATAATCTTATGGTTGATGATGCATCGACTGTTGCTATAATATTAACTAATTGCATATACCTTTTTTTTTATTTTTCAGATTATGTTTCTTTGATTATGCTTTTAAGAGTTAATTTAATCTTATTACTTAAACTTTAATTAGCCACCCAGCTTCCCAAAACAACGTTGTCTTGAAAATAGTCTGTAATGGGCCTTTTGCTTCCCACTTTCTCCTGCATTAACACACTTCTCTTAATTCTCAAGTACTAAAATCAATAATTTACTGATGAATCCCTAAAAGCAAATTAGAAGGTTTTCTGCATCCATCAGATGTACAAGTTAATATCATTAGAATGCACACTTTTTTCTTTGTTAACATGATCCTGAATATTCAAATGCACATGCATAATCTTACAAATGACAGAAACAGAAGAATAATTATATTAAAATGGGGATCATCATTTCAAGTTCCAAATGAAAGCAAAATTGTCTGTATCCCCTAGGAGGAGCAATACACAACAAAAGCATCCGTTAGAAAAATGATGAAGAGTATTTTTAAAACTGATGGTTGTAATAAATTTTTAACCCTTCTTTCCTTCGGTTATGTTAATTATAATTAAAATAAATAATGAAATATGGTTACGATTAGCTATGAGCGCCAAACAACCTAACAATGAGGACATCAATCCGAAACAAAAATGTGTGATGTTTTAGGAAATAGCACCATTATTTTTCACAGCCTTCATCCCTATACATGAGATGACACTGTGCTTGCTACCACTGTACGTCGGAAACGCACAGCGAGGTTAATTTTGACAAATCCTCTCTATCCTAATCTGCTAAGTAAATAAAAATAATTGCAAAGTTTCATTTCAACACCTATGAAATTAGAGGAAAAAAACCAAGTTTTTGCAATCTGGATCTCAAACACTTAACTTCTTCACAAGCAGATAATTCAATTGCTATTGCATGTCGAATTATACAAGGAAACATCAAATTGAACGTACCTCTTCTATTTTATAAGCCATATGAATGGAAAATCAAAATTATTCATACCAGATGCTTTTAAAATGCATAAATAACTGTTTGATTTCTTCTTTCCAGAACTGCATGTTTGGTCAGTTTTTGAAATTGTCCCGCCGTGGCTCCCCAACACACTCGTCAGCCGCCGAAAACGCAAATATGAAAATCTCCTCTCTTTGCTTGGAATTGGTTGAAGATTGAGGCGATTGTGTAGGGTGCAGCCGTACCTCCGAGCAGTTTTATTTATTGATTACAAATCCGTTTAATTCTCTTCATCTTTCTTTATTTAATAATACTTCTTAGAATGCAAGTTCACGTTATAATTGTTAAGGATCTGTAATTGACTAATTCAACTCCAGCCGTATTATAACAAGTGATATTCTGTTAAAAAAACTGTGATGTTAGCTTTTATTTATTATTTAATAAATTACGAACATATGAATTTCAAAATGTCAATTATTATTATAATTATTATTATTTAGGTTTTGTTTTGCAAGTACCCCCTTTTCATTTTCTAATTACCCTCCGCCTGAAGCAACGCGAGGGTGATTGTCTAGTATTTACATTAACCCTATGTTTGGATGGGTAATTAATGGAACGGTAAGAGGGGGTAAAGAGGGAGAATGGTAAGCAGGGGTACATTAAAAAATGAGTGATGTTTGGAAAGAGATTAGTTTATCCTCCTTATTTCTGCTTACACCCCAATTTGAGGGGTAAGAAAATTGGAGTTTTGAGGGGTAAGCAACCCTCCTTACCTTTATGTACCCTCGCGTAACCTCTTCCCAAATAGAGGTACGGGTGAACTTACCCCTCCTTACCTTTACTTACCCTCTCTTACCTTAGTTTGAAAAGTATTTTGATCTTTGTGTTAGGGTTTTTTTTTGTTGTACTTTATGAGCCATGGTGCTCCTATAATAGCAATAGTTGGATTATATTTGATAATGGGTTGAGATGGCGATTCTGTATTAGGATTTAAATAGTAATATAATTCTATAATTTCTGCCAAAAAAAAAAAAAGAATGGGGGAAATCGATTTCCTTTTGTTTCATTCCTCCACGTTTTCCTCAAAACAAATAAGCAAAATATATATATATATATATATATATATATATATATATATAAAGACTAAATCATAATTTAACACTTAAATTTTGTGTGAAAAATTAATTGCTCTTTTAAATTTGTGAGAAGCTCGTCAACTTCTTAAAATATATATAACTTTACACCTTAGCTTACTAAAATCTATAACCACCCACGCCATGTTTGCATTTTTCTTAAGAAGAGCATAAATTTATACAGTTTATAGAGTTGAGATACAAAATTATACAATTTAAACAGTTGGGCCTATCTAATAATATCACCCAACTTTGCACATATTTCTAATTTCACCCCATATTCTACTTTTTTTCCTAAAACACTCTTAACAAATAATTGGGGATAAACTAATCGTGCCCCAAAATTCAAATTTTGTTCGCAATTGAAATAAGCTAACGACTAAAGGGGCAAATTAGAAAAAGCCAGTCAACTCAGACGCAATGTGGGTTGAACTTGCTACGGTGGATGATTTGTTGTCCGCCACCCATCAGCCTTGCAGTGCTGACGTGGATTTTTCCAAAAAAAAAAGGGAAAAATCCCTAACTATCCCTCCTCTCTTCCTCTGAGCCTTTTCTTCCCTCTTCTTCATTTATCCATGGCTGCCACTAGAGAAGAAAATAAAAATAATAATTTTGAGTATAAAAATGAAGTGATAATCCATATAGAAATAACCCAAGTGGGATCTGTGCTTTTTGCCTTCAAGAAAAGCTTGGCCAGCTTGTTTCTTCTTCTTTTCCTTTACCTATTCGTGGTTCTTCTTCTTCCTCTTCTTCATGATCCAGATCTGTTGGGTGTGGAAGCAGAAACTTTTCCTACGACTTTTTTGAAAGAATCTCAAGTGGGTTTGGTGACTGTACTTTAAGAAAAGGAAAATTTCAAAGAGAAGGCAAACCAAAAGGAGATTCTTCTGCAACTAACATGAAAGAAAGAGTAAAATGTGGTGGAATATTTTTATATTCTTCTCTAGCGGTAGCCATGGATGAATGAAGAAGAGGGAAGAAGAGTAGAAGAGGAAGATAGGAGGAATAGTTAGGCTTTTTTTTTTTTTGTGAAAAATCCATGTCAGCACTGCAAGGCTGATGGGTGGTGGACAGCAAGTCATCCACGATGGCAAGTTCAACCCGCATGGTGTCTGAGTTGGCTGGCTTTTTCCAATTTGGTCCCTTTAGTCGTTAGCTTATTTCAATTGAGGGCAAAATATGAATTTTGGGGTGTGATTGGTTTATTTTCAATTTGTTGAGAGTGTTTTTGACAAAAAGTAGAATCTAAGACCAATTTGTTGAGAATATTTTTGGCAAGGATTTAGAGTGAAATTAGGAATAAACGCAAAGTTGAGAAATTTATTTGGGGTAAAATTACTGGATAGGCCTAAGGTGAAATACAAATTAAGTTTTATTGGCTCTTTATGAAGTTGTAGTAAACTCAGGCGAAATTTCACAAACCTATTATAAACTAGATGTAAACCAAGTTACATTGGCCCACAAAATATTTTTTGTTGTGGTGCGGTTTTAAATTTCTATTAAAGTGACAATTTTGTAATTAATAAAATCATGTTTTTAATTTTTTTTTTTTAGCGATTGTTTTTGAACATTTTTAAAACAATTCCACAAAATTAACAGATTTGGAATTTTGTAGTCAATTTATTTGCTAATTAGAAAATACACATTTTTTTTTGTAATATATATTATGAATTCAATTTTCACCAAAAACGTGAGCATAAGATCAATATAGACCATAACTGAACAAGTAAAAGCAAAGGAAAGGAATGGGGAAGAAAATAAAAAGAGTAATGAGAAAGTACAAGAACAATTACTAAAGTTGGTTTCAGTCGCAGCCAACCTTTTATTACCATCACATTACAAGCGACAGTCCCGATTGTATCATCACATCGCCATCATATCCAAACCATATGACATGGGATTTTTTATTTTCAATCCAAACAAACAATACATCAGATCACCTGATCCCCAGTGTTCCATCATTATTACTAGTATTATAAGCTCTGTTGTTGTAGATTCATAATAATCATCATCAACATGGACTACAATAGGTTTTGGTTTTTTTTTTTTTTTCCCAAATAGGTTTTGGTTCACCCAAGCAAACCCAAAACCAGAAAATTTTATATATAGACATGTAGATATCTGTATAGGTTTTGATAATTACTTGAGAAAAATCGTCAAAGATTTTGCTTGCATCACCATACCCTTTCAAAGTACACTGCTAAAACAATATAGGGTAGTGTTCTTTAAATTATTTTATGATCTTTGAGAATTTTTTTTTCTTTATACCCAATTTACTCTTCCTTGTTCTTTCCTATCAGTATCACATAATAAGCATAAAGTCTTAAAATGGCTAAAAGGGCTTTTTTTTAACTAAAAAAAAAAATTGAGCTTGGAAAAATCTGCCATGAACAGAAGTTTGAACAGACATTGAGAGAGAGAATCGAGATATTTTAATTATGATGATCGCAGTCACAGAAGCAGATAATGAGAGATGAAGAGGAGGACAAATAGAGGGCCCTCTAAAGCCTGCAAGAGAAATGAGTGGTACTGCACCAAAGGACTAATTTGCTTCTCTTTCTTTCTCTCACTATCTTGTTGTTTTTACTCCTGTATCATGTTTGTGTGTGTGGCTCTTGCTTTTTCTTTTCTTGTTTCTCTCTCTCTCTCACACACTATGATTCACTTGTTAAGATCTTTAAAATGAATGGGTCCGTTTCATGCATCTCCCACTTCACTGCAGAAGCTTTTTTGGCTTTTTAATACTCTCTTTCTTGCTTTTAATGAATTTTCTGAAATGGCTGTCCTTTTATTTGCAATACCCATTTGTGTTTATTGTTAGCTTTTAAAATTTATAATAATAATTGTAATTTCTTGTGGGAGAGGAAAGGAAAGGTCTTTTTCTCTGAAAATCTGAATCTCAGTTTCTTGGGGTTGGGGACCTTGAACCCACCCACCCACACTTTCCTTCCTTTCTCTCTTTATTTTTTCCCATTTCTGATCATGCAAGAAAATTAAGTTCAATTCACTTTTTCCTTATTAATTTCTATAGAAAAGAACAGAGTCTCTCTTGGCATTTTTCACCTTGTTCTCTTCCTCCTTTTTTGTTAAAGAAGAAAACAAAAGTTCCTACTGTTCCTCTGCCTTTTGATTATACTCTTTCATGGAGAAAGAGAGACCAATGATTTTATGGTAATAATAAGTTTGTGTTGAAATAGCATTGTCTTTGGTTTTTAAAGGATCCCTATTTATTTTTTTTCAACATACCCTCTTCCTTTATATATACATATAGTATAGTGTGTCTCAATCAGCATATAAAAACTGACCTTTTGTCTTGGAAGTATACATAAATATATATCCCCGCAGTCCACAATGATATATTTCTCATGCTTGCTTTCAGGAATTCCCATGAATCTGCATTCAAATTATTAACTTTCTTTTTTGTTTTCCTTTCCAAAACTCTGTTTTCAAAACCGGAGCTTCCTTTTTGTAGTTTATCACTTGGTTGATGATTCCTACTCCTCCTAGCAAATGAATGCAAGGTTAGTCCTCTTTAATTAGCAGTAAATTTTTCATTTACTTGTGATTTGCATGACATTTTTCATATTATTTACTTCCCTTCGTTGGAATTCCCTTTTGTTGTTATATACAGTGTTTTCACATATATAGAGTACAAGTTTCAAGTTTAGGGTTTATCATTCTGTGCAGCTTGGTTGCAAATGGTGGGTTGTTTGGTTCAATGTATTTGAATTATTGATGAACATTTGTGTTTCAGCTTTCGTTGAAATTGATTGACTACTCCTTCTAAACAATGGTCTTTTTACTTAGTTTCTGGGTTTGTGTGTGTCAGTGAGCTTGTGCATTGCTTTTTATGTAAACTTGATGTGAATGTTCTGAATAAAATGAAAATTTTTTCAAAGTTAAAATCCACTTTTTTTGCATGCCTTCCCTGTATAAAGAATAAATAACCTATTTTAACCTTTTTCTTTTTATTGTAAACTTTCCCTATAATGTTTATTTGGTTCATTGATCATCTAGATTATGTAGATTACCCTTATGGTAATACTGTGTCTTTATAAATAAGCTGAAGAACATAAGAAGGTTTTGAAACAATTTTTATATGCTCTTTGTTATGGAAAATCGGCCGTTAAATGTTCGTATTGATGTGTCTGGCAGGAACAACATTTCCATGGAAGGAATTGGATCTCAAATGATCCCACAAAGTTCACTTGTCCAATTTGATTCTTTTGATCTCAACAACCAAACCCAAAATTTTGATGGCTATACAGTTCTTGCTACATTGCGAGGAACTCCTATAAATGGAATTGTTGGTTTTGGGAGAGACCAGTCTGAGTTTCAAGAACAATTTCCCCTTTCAGGTCCTCCTTTAGCTAATTTTGTAGCCTCATCAAGAAATGGTCTGCAAGATTCTAGTTTAGCAATTTCAGAACCTTCAATTTACCCCTTGGAGATCTTAAGAAGTTACGCCGCTAATGCCGACTTCTCGAGCGGTTTGAATCCTCCATTTGCTTCAACTGTGAATTACGCCTGCGATGAAG
This sequence comes from Croton laevigatus, assembly GCA_949640765.1. Lineage (NCBI taxonomy): Eukaryota > Viridiplantae > Streptophyta > Magnoliopsida > Malpighiales > Euphorbiaceae > Croton > Croton laevigatus. The sequence goes on along the minus strand of CATIWJ010004005.1, from coordinate 2,854 downwards.
TGAATGCTAAAGGGGAAGGCAACAGACTTTCTGCTCCTTTAAGAACAGGGTTTCAGGTTTATTCATCTATAGGAGAATTGGGACCAGATGGTTGGATATCTTCCGATAATGCCAATAACCTTTACAGTTCGAGTAAGTTTAGTAATGAACTGTCTTTAAGTTTGGCTACATCTGAACCTTCTGGTATAAATGGGAGTCACATTACTGATCGGTGCTCAGAACTAAGTTGTTCGGGCTTCAAAGAAACAAAATTGGGATCGGAACAAACTTCTTTGAGCAGCAAGGAGCTTTCTTTGAGTTGCAGTTCACATAGGGCAGGACAATTTTTGCATGTAGTATCAGGGTCGAGGTACCTTCGAGTGATACAGGAGATACTAGCTCAAATTGCAAGCTATTCGCTAGAGAACTTGGACCAATTCAGTTTTTCAACCTCTGGAATGAAGGCAGGGTCAAGCATGCTATTCTCTTCAGGTTATCCAATGGAGGGAGGAGTCCGTCCGATGGGTTGTGATGAATCGCCTAATGTGGATGGTAGCTTTGAAGTTCAAGTTGATCCCACGTTGCAGAAACGAGCACTTGAAGCAAAGAAGACACAGTTGCTAACTCTACTTCAATTGGTATTTTTATGCTCTTACAAATCATGTTTATTATCTTTATAGTCGATGAGAAGTATACATCCAGAGCTAGTTATATTAGATTGAAATTAGATATTGAGATTTGAAATAGAGTATTGTGAAATCTTTAGAATCAAAACTGAAATCTATGGAATCTAAAGCAGAACTGTTCTAAATTCCTGATTTTTTCCTCGGTGCTTATAATCTGGCTGCGTTTAGTTTGCTGGAATATTATTTGATTACACTATCCAGGCACGATTTTTCATTACTATTTTGCATTCAGGTTGATGACAGATATAACCAATGCTTGGATGAAATACACACGGTTGTGTCTGCTTTCCATGCGGCGACTGAGTTGGACCCGCAAGTACACACTCGGTTCGCCCTCCAAACGATATCTATCATGTATAAAAGCATTCGGGAGAGAATCAGCAACCAAATACTAGCAATGGGATCACTTTTCGACAATAGAGGCGGGAGAGAGGCAGAAGGATCTCCTGAAACTTGCTATTTCCAAAAGCAATGGACGATTCAACAACTAAAGAAAAGAGAACATCAACTATGGAGACCCCAGAGAGGATTACCAGAACGATCCGTTTCCGTTCTACGGGCTTGGATGTTTCAGAACTTCCTTCACCCGTAATTAAATTCTCTTTCATATATAAATTGAGACAACTTTAAGAGCTTTAACAATGAGCATTTGTCCTCATAAATTGAATGCTTTGCAGGTACCCTAAAGATGCAGAGAAGCATTTGCTTGCAGTTAAGAGCGGTCTAACAAGAAGTCAGGTATTTATAAATTTACACGTACATATAATATGATATTCTGATTCAATTCCATTAGATAATAATCTGAAAGTTAGTTACTTGGATATATAAACAGGTTTCCAACTGGTTTATAAATGCCCGAGTCCGATTATGGAAACCGATGATTGAAGAAATGTATGCGGAGATGAACCGGAGAAAAGGCGGACAAGTGGGGGGTGATGAAGGAAGCAACCAAAACCAAATCAGCATTAGCAATCTAAGATTTCAGATGAACTAAAAAGGTAGAAGAGAAAGCATTAAAATTATTAAATAGTTTGAAGAAAAGCAAATGAATCATCCATGGAATGGGTGTTACTGTACATAAACGCTACATCCTACATGTTAATGTTAGATCTCATTGAACAACTGCTCATCAGAAATGCAATTATTTTGGATGGTCGTACCCGTTATTATTATTATTATTATTATTTGAGGGCATGTACGCATGTTCCTGTGGTCAGAGCCTGAGACAGAGGAGGGTGATGTAAATATTCAGATAAATTAGTATTTTAGCTGTGGTAATTTTCTGTTTTTGAAGATAAAAATAGTTTGGCTTATTAAACTGTCTGTTGGTTAATTCAGTTGTTCTTTGGTTTTCGTTAAAAGAAAAACTAAAGTGAGTAGCTTTGGAGTGATTATTTTTGGCCTAAAAATCCACAGGTTTTTCTGGCATTTGGTGATTGTCTTCCCCGGGAAAGGAATAATAAGAAATAACACAACATGGACATATTTGCCCCCACTAGCAGCTGCCAGTATTAATTATAATGGGTAAATTTAATCTAAAGTACCTGGACTTTGGGGGTTTTTACATGATCGTACCTAAACTTTATTTTTTCGTATGAAAATACCTGAACTTCCAAACAATTTGCAAAGAATTGTATTTAGCCGGTTGACTCCCTCTAGCCGGTTGCAATCTGACGTGGCGCATGAGTTGGCACTGACATTCAGCTTTTCCTCTCTCATCTCTCCTCTCTCCTGCCCAACCAGTTAAAGACGGTGTCCAAGATGTCCTCCAAACCACTATTTCCCCGCAACGATATTTCACTCTGTTGACTCCCTCTGTTGGTGTATTGGACGCTGAAGACATATTCAAACAAAGCTTTTTTCTTTAACAAATCAAAACCCATCTGTTAAAACAACTATTCTCTTATCACAAATCATAGCATGTATTGCCATTTAAGGGGATCACAGCAGAGTTCTTAATAAAAAAAAATAAAGTGAAAAAATGGTGTGCTTTTTTTTATAAAGCTAAAGAATTTGAATCTACAAAAGAGAAGAAAGAGATAATAGAATTTTAAGAATTAGATGCAACAAGACCAGGAAATCTTTTATTAGTAGAAGAAGATGAATAGGCTACCTACTTCAAGTTGAGTTTGAATTCCTACCACCTGTAACTTGAAATCTATCCGCAGTAATTATAACAACAAAGCTAT
>CATIWJ010003979.1:0-10949 GCA_949640765.1 Croton laevigatus | reverse complement strand
TTACTTTGGGTATTTTCACAAAAATCTCACTTGAAAATTGTTTTCACTGTTTTCATAATTTTAAAAGAAAACTGTAAAACAAGTTTTTGTTGTTTTCTAAAATTTTCCTCTTTAAAAGCATAAATGAAAACACGGAGTTTTGTAAAACATGTTTACTTTAAAATGAAAACTCCATGTTTTCATAAATGAAAACACGGAATTTTCATTTTAAAGTAAACATATTTTACAAATTTTCTATGAAAATGAAAAGTTTTCATTTTCTCTGAAATTTAAGAAATGAAAATAAAAAATAATTCTCTATAAGAAAACACGCCCCTAAAATCCTAGAATCTGTCCTTCTCTCATTTCATTTCATTTCAGCTCTTCCGCCTCTGTTCCTTTTCATCGTCTCAGCCATTTTCCCCCTTCGCCGCCTTCGCTACTCTCAGCCTTCACCTCCTCCGCCTCTCTTCCTCTTCACCACCTCCGCCACTCTCAGCCTTCACCTCCTCCGCCTCTCTTCCCCTTTATCGCCTCTGCCACTCTTAGCCTTTACCTCCTCCGCCTCTCTTCCTCTTTGTCGTTCCTCATTCATATACTCCTATCTTCTGTCGATTTGAAATTTGTTCCTCCCCTCCTCTATGTTTTCGAATTATTGAGCTCCGATTTCAGTAAGTCGTTCAAGCTTCAAGCCTCTCTGCCTCTCTACTTCAAGCTTCAAGCCGGAGTTCTTTGCCTGTTCTTCAAGTACGAAATCTGTTAGCTAATCATTACTGGGTTCATACTAAGATTTGATTTTTTTTTTCTCGTAGCTGTTTGGTTCTACATTTGTAATGGTACGAATTCCTTTAACTTTTTCAAATTTCGTTAGGGTTTCATGTTATGCTTTTGAAATTTTTTTGGGTTTTACTCAAATGAATTACCATTTCATTTGCTAGGTTTGGGATGAAGTCAAGAAAGCAATACTACAGCCTGGGCCTCCTGAAAGCTTTTGCTTTTCAGACAGTTTAAAAGATCATAAAACCTCAGGTGATTCTTTGTTTCTTATTGTGTTTTTCTTACATGCACATTTGTATATGAAAGTACTTGTATTTATTTATGTACTATGTTTTGACACCAGTTTAGTTTAGTTAGCTCTGATTTTTGTGTTTTCAAATTGGTAGAACTTGTTTTAACACTAGTTTAGTTTAGTTACCTCTGGTTTTGTGTTTTCAACTTGGTATAGAACTTGTTTTAACACTAGTTTAGTTTAAATGTCTTGTACCCACTTACCAAAGCTTGATTTTATTAAATTTAATGTGTGGCATGTTTAACAGTCAATTCTTATTCAGTTAATTCATTGTTGAATTACAGAGGCAAATAAAGTTAGTCCAAGATGAGAATCAATTGTTAGAAAATATGCTTCTGACTTTTGGTGATGCAATTATATTGTTATGGACTTTTAAATTCTTTTGTTTCTGTAGTTCTACAGAAACACATCTCAGTTTTTGTCTTTCTAATAAATGTTTATGATGGATTTGTTGAGTTCTTGGGTTTTTTGTGAAGAGCCTACATTACATGTACCAACAAAAGCTGGTCCTGAGGCTTAGTTTTCAATAGTTTGTTAGCTTTTATCTTATGATATGACAATATCTAGTTTGAAAATAAAAGGATAACTATTCTAGGAATGTGTACAGTGCCAATAATTTTTTCTTTTAAAAGCTGTCTGAATTGATAGCTCTTATTTTTCTGTCATGTTCAACAGGTCCAGAAGAGAAGGATATATGATATTACAAACATGTTGGAAGGAATTGCATTGATAAGAATATTGGCTGTTAAATACATGTTTGATCGTTAGATTTCTTCTTCTTATGTAGGTCTTTGATGTTCTTCAGTTCTGGGCTTTTTAAGGTACTCCTTTGTTTCCATGGCTCTTTATATTCATTTCTGCCCAGGTTATCTTGACAAAAGAATATATTTATAACAAGTCGATTATAATAACTTTTTTAGACTGCTAGTGTAGAGCTTAGATGGAAACCAATTAACTAGGTATTAGTATAATTCTTCCTTTATTGTCATAGAATCTCATTCTTAAGAAATTAGGATGGGAAGTCCTACAGAAGGAGAACAACATATCATATCAGTTGAATACTAACCTATTATTGCTCTTCACTTTTATATTTGCTTTATTAGTTGAATAATATACTAAATGATAAAGATGTAGGGAGGCTATAAATACTAAGCATTGATTAAATGGATTTTGTTTAGTGGTGCTTTGGACAACAAAGATACACTTCTTAAATACAATCTTCTTGTTTATAGTTGTATAAAGAAAGAGACAAAGTTTCTTGTTGGTAATGGGCTAGGAATAATGTTTCAAGACATTAAACAAGCAATGATGGATATGCCTCTTCAAGAATTGCAAATAATGGCAGTCTCTGTAGTTGCTGGTTGGTTCACCTTCTTCATTTCTAGTTTTTGTTTTGGATTGGCTATAACTCTCTGCCTTTTTTCTTTCAATATATCTATCTTTTCCATATTTTCTTTTCCTTTAATTGTATTTTTCCCCCTTTCCTGGATTCTTTTTTATTTCTTTCTGACACTTCAATTTTTTCAACTTTAATCAACTGTAAGAAAGCATCTGCTTATGCAATTATTAGTTGGTAGCGACAAAATAATAGATAATATATTTTTTTTTCATTGTTCATATAGCTGTTTGTATGATGACTAATTGATTGTGTATGTATACACTATTGCTAAATTGCTTACTGTTTTGCTTTAAAATTTCAGTGATTGGGGGTCTTGTTTTAGTTTAGAATTTCTAAGTGAAGATGACATATCTGATTCAGTTAATTGTTTTGCTTGATATACAGATGTCTTGTTAGGCTGGGAAAAATAGACCTTGCATTTTTGCCATCATATCCAATTCTTATACTATAACTCAAAAATAGACCTTGATTCACTCAAAATCTCTCGTGTCAACTTGTGTAACTTTGAATAGTTTGCTCAATTCAGGTTTGTGTTTTCAGTTGTAGTAAATAACAAAGGAGGTGTTGGATCCTTGTTAATATTTTAGAACTTATTTGTAATATTTTGCTTGCTAACCTTACTAGTTGCTTCTTAATTGGTTATTTTAGTCAAATATGATGTGTTCTTTGTGTTGGGCACTTTATTTTAAATCAAGGGATTCGTGTTAGATGCAAGAAATTCTTTCCCCTGTGTTTCTTTAGTATATATGTATGATAGATTTTTTTTTTCTCTTTTAAATATCTGCACCGCTCAATGAATACTGAAGATTTTGTTCTCTCTAGGTGCTACTCTCAAAGGTGTTCTCAGAGTCATGGGTGTACAAGGTATAACAATATATCTTGTCAAAAGCCATTTACAAGTTTGTAAGAGTTGATATGTGTTGGTACTAGCACGATATCATGTTTTATTTATCATTTTTGTTAGAAATATGGTCGTTTAATACATGTTTGATTCTGTTATATTCGTTTTGAGAAATAATTATATATAGCTTGGTAAATAACAGTAAAAAGTTCAGGCCAATTCCATTTTATGGGTGCAGTCTTTGGAATAGCTGTCAGTATTGAGTTTGTACAGTGCTTGCAAAGGCTTTAGCACATTACTTTGAGTCAAATCTCTTGTTGTTGGATATTAATGAGTGGGTTAATATTAGGGTAAATTAAAACGGCGTGTATTGATATCGCAGTTCGATTCGATCCTCAGACACTACCTGAACCAATCAATTCGGTTTTTATATTTTTAGAACCGATAATCGAATCGAACTATGGGCTCGTTTGTTAACATTTTATGTTTTGTGTTTCTTGTTTATAAGAAACAAAAAACTGCTTCTATTTTTTTAAAAAAACTGTTTTTATAATTTATTTTAGATCTAAAAAACAATTGGAAACAATGCAAATTATTTGGTTTGTAACCAGGACTACTACCCATTTTGTTTGTTACTGATATTATTAGAACCTAATTCCATCGACTTTACATTCCAACACAACTATATAATACGTATTTAAAAATTACTTATATTTTTTTTAAAAAAATTACATTTAGCTATTTATATCAAATAACAGTATAAATTTTTTTAAAATATTATAATGAAGAGAATAATATCTTGATTTTTTTTTTCAATGATCTTGATAATTTTATTAGATAAATGATATTAAGTTTATGATGTAAAATCATGTATAATTTTATTATATTATATAAAATAATATTAAAATATAAAGAGGATGCTAGCAATAATATTAACAAAATGCTTTCTACAAAAAAGAGAAATAAAAGGGATGTGGAATTAAACATGAAACAAATATTTGAAATCCACAATTTGTGGTTTCATGGAAGTTTTTTTTTGTTTTGGAAAATGGTTTCTTTTCAAAAGAAAAAAAAAATTAAATGGTTTTAACCAAACAAGTTTTTGTTTAGTTTTAAAGAAAAAAAAAACAAAAAACATAGTTAATCAATTTTGAATTCAGTTCGATTCAATTTTTAGTTTATGATTTTTATTTTTCCCACCCCTCTAGTCAAAGTCTTCCATTATTTTATAGGCCACCTAAAATATAAAGTGGGAATTTTCTTTGGCCCATCCCTTCACCGGAAATTCGATAAGAACCGATAACTATCTTGAAAATTTCAGCAGCATGTTTGTGCAGTAATTTACAATTTCATCATATAATGCATACGGCTTCTCAAATTTTAGACCCACAAATTTCACTTTTTTTAGTAGAAGGTTTATTGATTTTATATTTGGATATGTTGCTCTACAGCTTTTTTTTATAAATAAAATTCAGCTTTCATTAATCAATTATTATGAAAGAGGTGCCAAAGCATATCATATTTCATTTCTTTTTTCAATTTTTTATTTATTTCCAACTCACTAATTACGTAAATACTACCTCCGTTTTTCTCATATCTTTACATATACTATTTCACCAATACCAATACAAACCCACTTTCACCAATACCAATACAAAAATAATAATAAACAATACTAACTCTTTAAAAAACTTACTTTTTTACCAATACCAATAAAAAATAATAATAAATAATTACAAAACTTACTATAAATGAGAATGTAAACAACTCAAAAAAATACCAAAAAATGGAAATGTAAACATATCATAAAAACGGAGGTAGTAGTTGTTTTGGTTAATTCCGTCAAGGCCCAAATGATAGGGAAAAAATCAATTTAGTCTAAAAAATCATTTTAAAGAGTGTTGTGAATGTGACAAACATATTTTACAATTTAGGCTATCGAGAGAAAAAAAAAAAAAGTTCATTTTGGAGTACAATTTTTATTTTTTTGAAAATATAATGGGAATATTATTAAGATAAATCAGCAACCATTATATTAGATCCCAACTAATAAAGCTAGAAACAAAACCAGAAGCTTTTGCGAGCTCATGAGCTACTTGATTCACCAACCTTTTAACAAAGCTAACGGCTATTGAATGAAAATGATTCAACAAGCTTTTAATATCAGAAACAATACCACCAAGGTAAGAGCCATTTTGCTTACCATCCAATGCACTTATTAATTCCATGCAATCTTTATTATTCGCAAAATTCAAAGCTTAATAACACTTTAGGTCCCAAATTTTGATATACTTTGCAAACATATTTATGACTTTTTAAAACTTTTCTAGCATTGTAAATTTGGAACTAAAAGTTTAATTATTTCTACATTTTCCATGTTTGATGTCTGGTAATAAAACTTAAAAATTGTCAAGTTCAAAATTTATCTTTCCAAAAGGTTCTTGAATGGGTTTTGAATAGTTAGTTAAAAGCTTGACTTGTTTAAAATTAGAGTGAGCCTTGTACACTGTAACTAGAGGAAATTACTTGCTTATACTTGTTGTACGGGGTACTTTCATACCGCAAGCTGATCAGGTTTTTATATTTTTAATAGTTTGGACTATTTTAAATTTTTTTTTTATCCAGTGTATTAACACACTTAGTTGCTTGGAATTTTTGTTTTTTATTGGATTTATGCAATGCAATGTCAAGACTTTCCGTTGGAATATTATCGTTGAAAAAAAAAATGATGAAATAAAAGAATATTTAAGAGTGTATTCGGTAAAACTAACTGTTTGAGTAGCGTTTAGTTATTTAAATAGTTGTTAGTCGTTCATAGTAGCTGTTTAGAAAACGCTAAAAGTTATGGGTAAATTTAATCGAAGGTACCTGAACTTTGGAGGTTCTTACACAAAAGTACATAAACTTTTTTTTTCGTATAAAAATACTTGAACTTCGAAAGAATTTGCAGAAAAAAGATTTTAGCCAGTTTCTCCGTTTTTACCGGTTACTTTGTTGATGTGGCACCTAACATATCTATTTATTTCTCAGCTTTTCCTACTTGGACCAATTTGAAATTTACCATCATTTTCCTCCTCAAACCAAAAAGGACTAAACTGAAATTATCTGTAGAAAAATATAAAAATTAAAAAATAAAAATTTTTCCTCACCGCAAGCTTCTCTCCTCTCTTCCCTTCTCCTCTACTTGCCACGACTGACCACCACACCACTATTAACACCACCATCCCCGCCACTACCACTCACTCCTCCACCAGAACCACTATCACAACCACCATAACTGCCATCATAACCACCATAACCAGTAGCAAACAACCCAGAACCACCACCTGCAATTCTCATCTACTCCACCACCACTACCACCATCACATTAACTCATCGCAGCGGCGACAACAGTAGAAGCATGACCAAACACAAAATCAAAAACCTAATCATCGCAATGGTAGAAGAATGAACAACTTGCAGGTGTAGAATTGGAATAAATTGAAAACATTCAAACACAATCTGGAATCCAAAACATAAATGACAGGAACAGATAGTCTGCAACTAAACCAAAGTAACACAGCAAAAGCAAAATATCAGAAGCAAAGCCACACAGTAAAGGCAAATGTAGAACAAACCCATAACCCAATTTCAGAAGAAGGAAAACACAGCTAACAACACCTTGCAACGAGCTTAGCTCTTGTTTTCCAGAAGATGAAATACCAAGAGTAGGTGGTGGAATATGAGGGTCTCTGCTTGTTTCTTCAAATCGCAAAGAAAGAATGGAAATAAGGCAATGGTGGTGGAATCTAAAGGTCTCTGCTGCTAATGGTGGTGGCGATGGCTGGAACCATCTGCTCTTCCACTGGTCGCCACCCTGTAGATTTCGGATTAGGATTAGCAAAGAGCTAAATGGTTGAAAAGAATCCTACTTTCCCCAATTGTATTGGACCAAGCGGCTCCTCATCTCTATTCAATCTTCATTACAACGCCGTAGCCGGAGGAAAAGTGAAGGAGAAGTGAGATCGAATGATTGTGGTGGCGGTAGGAATAGGCGGTTTCCGAGAAGAAGAAAAAGCATAAGAAGAAGAAGCGTGGTCATTGACGGTCACAAGAGGTGGAAGGACGGGGGCAGAGGTGGCTGCGGTGGCTAAAGTTGTGATGGTTCGGTGATGGGATTAACCGATGGTGAAATGGATGAACGATGAAGATAGGAAGAGGAAAGTCTAAATTGTTTTCTGATTTTTACAAAAAAGTCCCTAAAAAATTAAAATTATTTTCAACTAAGTCCAAATTAAAGTAAAGAGAAAAAAAAGGGAAACTAGGGGTGTATTTCTTAAACTTTAATCCTGCCATGCCAGCTTGCAACCAGTGAAAACTAGGAAACCGGCTAAAAATAATTTTCTGCAAATTCTTTCGAAGTCCAGGTATTTTTATACGAAAATTTGAAGGTTAGGTACTTTTGTGTAATAATTATAAAGTTCAGGTATCTTTGATTAAATTTACTCTAAAAGTTATATGAGTTAGCCTTTGATAAAATGCTACTTAAAAAGCTAAAAAATACCTCAAAAGTTATTTTACTGAACGCTACAAAAAATATCGTTTAGCGTTTTGACTCATAAATTCCGACAGTGCTTAGTATGGAGTTTAAAGAATTTATCTCCCAATTTAGCCACATCCAATTTAATCTCAACTTTGACTCATAAATTCCAACAGTGCTTACACTACTACTATATTAATAATATAATTATATAATATAATAGTTTTTAATAATATGTTCTGGGATTGCTTTTTTTTTTTATCTAATAAATACATTTTAGTGCATTTGAATTTCTTGGATGAAATTCCTTTTTCAGTGTGTATATGATTGATTTGGTTGAATTTTATTCTAGCTTGAAGCATAAACAGTTAAATGGAAACTGTATATTTTGTTTGTTTGAATTAACATACATAGTTGATTTACGAGGTAGCGGGTAGCCGTTCACTTGAAAACACTCAATCAATTAGTGATATTAAATTATAGTTAGAAGAAATCGAACTTATGACAATACACTTTTCTTTTTTTTACAAAAATGAGAAGTCCGATTGGATTCTCATGAAGGTGAGAAGTCCCCTCGGTTCTCCAAATCCATCTACCTAAACTAGGACGATTGTGTGTGCAATAGTCCATAGTCTTATCTTTTGTTCTTAACATGCTATGATGTTTAGGGGATATTTAGTTCGCGCAGGAGAAACGGAATGGAATCAAGAAATGAAAACAATGAGCAAGGAATGGAATCATCCTGAATACCTTTATCTGTTTAGATATGATCCGAAAACGAAATGATTTGTCTCTTCATTCCCTTGTGACTATTTAGAAGAGTATTGGAACCAAATAATAGGAAGGGAATGTCAATAGAGGAGTAGTGAATTTTAGAAGAAAGCCAAAAAGAAAAAAAAAAATGTAATGATTAAACTTGATGGGTGAAAACATTAAAATAAACATTCAAAAAAAAGTTGAATTAAAAGCTTGACTTTTAGTCTTTGGGTATTCTTTCCAAGAAGAAGAGTATTACTTTTACTTTATCCATTAATAATGTATAAAAACGTGTTCACTTTGCTATTAGCTCGAACCTTACTTCGGGCAATGAGAAAAACATGGGAACACTTTCTTGGAAATTTCTTGCCATCTCATTTTTCTCCGACTGGCTTCTATACTTTTTATACACTAACCTTTGCAAATCCAATCAAATTCACATTATATCTTTTTATGATATGAATAGTGTTCAAGTGATCATTGTATACAAACATTTTCCAATTGGATTCACAGGGTTGTATTGATAATATATTTTTCCAAATTCAGAATAATTTCAAAAAATTTAGCCAGATTTCAATATTTGATACTGTTATTATACATTTTTAGAAACAAAAATTTGTTCTTGTTAAAATTTAAACCTTAAACAAGTCTATGACTCAAAAAAATATTTATTTATTTTTTTAGGGGGTTAAAATTTTGGAAGTTAAAAAATCAATTTTCAATAAACTAAACTGAACTTATGACTTTTTCTGTGTCTCACTCCAAGCAATGACTTTTAAGTTTTGGTCTGTAGACTCATTTTACATGCATACAACTATAAGACAGCTATATATAGATTTATAAATTGGGACACAAACCATATTCTGGATGAATAACATATCCATGGCTCCTTTTACCTTCAACAATATACCCTCACCTTTTCCCTGTCTTTTACTTGTTTTGTTAAGTTCTTCACTTTATGTTGCTTCTGACTCCATTAAAGAAGCCAATGCTCTTCTCAAATGGGCAGCAACTCTCCATAATCTCAAATATTTCATCATGGCCTCTCCCTTCTCAAAATACCTCACTTCCTTGCAATTGGATTGGAATTTCTTGCAACAGTGAAGGAAGGGTAGTTAGGTTAAACCTCACTAATGCAGGTCTGAACGGCCCCCTTAATCTTTCTTTCTCTTCTTTCCCTGATCTTGCATATATTGATCTCAGCATCAATGATCTCTCTGGCACAATCCCTCTTGGCCTTACTAGGCTTTTGAAAACTCATTTACCTTGATTTGTCATACAATCGTTTGCATGGAATCATCCCTCCTGATATTGGACTGTTAACAAATCTTGATACTTTGCATCTTGCTGCTAATCTCTTTACAGGCTCAATTCCTCCCCAGATAGGGAACTTGAGTTCCCTTACTGAGCTCGCTCTGTATGCCAATTCTCTGCAAGGTCCAATTCCCACCACTTTGTTTAATTTAACAAAGATGGTTAGTTTATATATCTACGGAAACCAGCTTTTTGGTTCAATTCCTCCTGAAATGGGAAATCTCATAAATTTGCAAACAGTTTACATGGATACAAATCAGTTCTCAGGTTCAATTCCTTCCACAATTGGTAACTTGAAAAACCTATCTGTGTTGCTTATGTTCAATAATAAACTCTCAGGTGCAATTCCTCAAGAAATCGGAAATATGAAGTCTCTTCAGGAGTTCAGTGTTTACGGGAACAATCTTTCTGGCCAAATTCCAGCATCCCTAGGCCGGCTGACTAGACTTACCCTTCTTCATCTCTATAGTAACCAGCTCTCCGGTACCATTCCTGAAGAATTGGGCAACTTGAAGTCCGTTAAAGATCTGCAGTTACAAGACAATAGACTTAACGGTTCCATTCCTCGTTCCTTTGGCAATCTAAGCGAATTGGAATCTTTGTATCTGATGGACAACAACCTTTCCGGGACAATACCTGAGGAAATAGGAAGTCTACAAAAACTCTCTGTACTTCAACTGGACAACAACCAGTTCACTGGTAATTTGCCCCAAAGCATTTGCAAAACGAAAGTCCTTCAAAACTTCACTGTGAATAATAATATTCTTGGAGGGCCCATCCCTAAAAGCTTTAGAGATTGCAATTCCGTCATGAGAGTTCGTTTGGAGGGAAACCAATTCACTGGTAATTTATCTGAAATCTTCGGCGTCTACCCACAGCTTCAGTTTTTAGATCTAAGCCAGAATAATTTCTACGGCGAAATATCACCCAACTGGGGAAAGTGTCCACAACTCGCCACTTTATGGATTGCAGTTAACAATATTTCTGGTTTGATACCACCAGAGATTGTAAATGCTAGTCGGCTACAAGCTATTGATGTTTCTTCAAATCAGCTATCTGGAAAAATCCCTGT
>CATIWJ010003957.1:0-12047 GCA_949640765.1 Croton laevigatus | reverse complement strand
GCGATCCTTCCGAATCCGCGTGCCCGGTCTACACTATCTTTATCTACAACTGTCAAATATTATGCCTATACTCAATTACCACATTCCTCTGTTTACGATCTGTGTATATTTTACGTTTTTCATTATTCCCTCCTTTTTACTTACCTTTTATTTACCATTGGTTTACTCTTTATTTATCTTACTTATAACTTGTTTACTTTTCGTTTACAATGGTTTACTACATTTATAATTAGCTTATATATTGTTTACTACTTGGTTAGTATGTTTATAACTTATTAACTCACGGTTTACAACTGGTTTATTGAACTTATGATTCATTTATTTCCCTTTTACAAAGGGTTTCCTTCCTTAATAGTTTCTATTACAACTCCTTCTACCTTTCTTTTTGTAGATCATTTAGCATTTCAGACATAATGAATTTCGGGGCGTTACAGCAACGACTCTTTTTGAAAGTAGCAGGCGAGACTTAGAGTCGCGAGCATTTCAAAACTTTACAAAATTTTTTCTTGTTGAGTCACGACCGCGAGCCTTCAGTAGTGACCGAGACGCTTGTGCTGAGGCTGAGTAGCGACCGAGACTTTGATGCGACTCAGAGTCGCGAGTAGTCCAGAAGCTTCACTAAATTTTGATATGTTGAGTCGCGACCGAGACTCCATTAGTAGCGACCGCGACACCTGTGCTGAGGTTGAGTCTCGGTGGAGACATATGAGTCGCGACCACTCTGATGACTTGAAGAAATTTTTTCTTTGTTGAGTCGCGACCGAGACACATTGGCCGTGGGCGCGACCTAGCTGCAGTAATTTTACTTTGCTGTTTTTCACTTTGATTTTGACTTAGATTGTCTTGTCATGACAATATTCAACTGATAACACATTAAAACACTTAAAACATCATTAGTAACTTCACAAAATCAAGTATAAGTTGGTCAAACAATCAAAACAAGGGATTTTGAAACCTAGGCACAACAAATGAATGTTATTAGTCGAAGCATAAAATAAATTAATTAGAGTAAAGATATGAATAATAAATATCAATGTATAAAGTGCACCAAAATTATCAAATTACGTAAGTCAAAGAAAAATAAAAGATATACAGAATAGTAACAGAATTTAGAAATATGACATAAAGACATGTATAAAAATATATAAGTAAATAAAGTGGATAACCCGAATAATCAGCAAGAAGTATATTGAAGGTAAATTTAGGGGGTGTATTCAATCAAGACTTTTAATGACTTTGAAATTAAAATGGTATTCAATCATGACTTTTACAGACTCTATAAAAGTCATTCAAAGTCTGTAGGTATTCAATTATAACTTTTAAATACTTTTAAAAAGTCATTCAAAGTCTGTAGGTATTCAAAAAGTCATTGACTTTTACAGATAATGACTTTTTAGCTAAAAATACATATAGAAGAGTGAACAAATTATCTCATCTTTTTACAAAATACTTTTATAGACTTTTGCATAATCAATCTCCGACCGACGATCGAGCCACCAGAGTTGTTTTTACTCAATCAAATTAGTAATTCTATCATTTCTTCCTCTCAAACAGTGCTACTACTACCAGGTACCGACCCATGCCACTGATAAAGAGATATTGCTAATGAAAAGATATTTTTAAATTATTTTATTATATAATTTGTAAATTTTATTTTAATTCATATAATTTCATATACTACTTTAAGAATTAATTATTTTTATTAAATAAGAAATACAAATTTATTATTATTATTATTATTATTATTGTAACATCTTAATTTTTAAATGTTGATTTTAAATTAAAAATGACTAATTTAGTAATAATTATTAAAGACATTATAGTCGACTTATTATAACCAAGCTAGTAATATCGACAATAATTATTCACCACCGAATTTTTATTTTACTCTACACCAATAGTAATGTGAATAGTAGCGTGAATAATAATTTACTATTTCAATAGTAATCTGAATAGTAACTATTTATCACTAATTTTGATTACTGTTTTACTATTTATCATTAAATTCATTCTGTAACATTTTCACAAACAGACTGCACTGAGAGATTCATCATAATTTTCTCGTTGTCATGGTATATTCATTAATAAAATAATATAAATAATTAATAAGAAAAATATATAAATAAATAAGTAAATAAAATTTAATAATAATAATAATAGTAATAACATTACTGTTATGGTTGTTATGGTGTCGGTGGAAAATGTCATACAGAAGGAGTTGGACGTGTGGGTTGGCATGAGTATGGTAAATGTCAGTGGTATGGATTAAGACTGAATAGCATGGGTACAAGCAGTGTATGGGTACTGAAGTCCTATAAGAAAAGGTTAAAAAATGAGAATGGGGGAGTATGGGGACTAAGCAGAATATAAGTATTCTGAAATGGGCACTTGTAGAGGACATATTATAATTGAAATACTAGATACAGAGAGGAAGAAATCAAAAAGAGAGAAATCAACTCTCTGTTTTTCGTTTTTGTTTTTCTTTCAAAGGGAAAATGTGAGTTTAAATTTTCACTTTATATTTTCCTCAATCAAACTTAGAAACCGGAGCCATAAATCAGTTCTAGGAAGCTTATAGAACATGTACAGTACCAGAAAAGCTTCGACCAACTGCCGGAGAAGCCATACAGGCCGGTCAAACCTGAAGTTTGTAAAGTCAACCGAAAATTCAACTGTTGATATGTTGAATTCCGGTAGCTTTCCGTCCTTTCCGAAGCAACGAGTTGATCGGCGGTAAGAAGAGGAAGAGTTTGGTAGCTTGCTCGCAGTAGATGGATGCCGAAAAACGAAGAACAGCCAGCTGAAACTGTTACGTGAACAGTAGAATTTCAGAAGTGCGACGTGAGGTTGAAGAAACGAGTCGATTCATGATCGGGTTCGGTCTGGATGAGTCAATTACAGGGTCAGGACGGGCTTAATGTCAAAACGCGGCAACCGTTTGCGTTTTGATGAAAACTTCATCATAAATCCACGCAGCACAGGCAAACTTCACTTAGATCCTTCCGTTCTTTTTCCTAGCTGACGCCTGAATTTCCTGTAAATTATATTCAAACCCCCACCGTGCCAAGTTTCTCTTCAATGATGCCCTTCCTCTTTGGTAATTGACCCTAAACTTTATTTAACTCTTCAATTAGGTTCAACAGTTTAATTAAATTATAAAATTGAGTTTATTTTATAAATTAATTATTTTAGGGACCCAAATAAATTATCTAGACTATAAAAATAAATCTGAAACTATAATAATTAATAGACTTAATTTTAGTATAAAAATATTTAGAGACTAGATTATAATATTTAGATGTTAATAATAAAAATTTGAAAATAAAAAGTGGAGATATTTAAGGAAAATTAGTTGGAGAATATTTTCTTGCCAAAATACATATTACTATGTATATTGTAACACCCCAACTCATCTTACGAATAAGACAAGTTAAAGTGTCACAACGCCGTTAACTATTGTTACACAATTCTTTGAATAACATAAAGCTAATAAAAATTTTATTATAATTAGGCACGCTAAACCATATGTTATTACTATTTCAACTAATACAACATATTTAATCCAAGGCTAGCTTATATATATTTTACAGAATATCTATTTAATTGTACACTAAAAATTCTTGAACTACAATATATTTATACCTAAACGCTGTACTGGGGAACTGCTCATGTGAATGCTGGATCTCATGCATTTTTAGCTATAGACCTGCGAGTTACAGAAATAACTCGCTGAGCAGCTTTATGCTTAGTGGGTATATATATATAATTTTTGTGCTTAAAAATAAAGCAGTAGTATTTTGAAAGCAGTTGACAAATTCATTTCGCAAAAGCAAATTCACTTATGTTTTAAAATCAAGAAATCAACTTTGCAAAATCATAAATCGAAGCAATAAATATTTATCATACAATATCATTTATCATTTGCTCTACTGGTATTTTCGAACATCAAGGATAAGACTAGGGTTACAATTCGGATATAGATCGCAGCAATTCACAAATTGTATTAATTCAGATATAGATTGCAGCTATTCACGAATTAATATTTTATCACTGGGTCGTAGATCGCAGCCACGCCCGTGGTTTCTCATTTCATTTCTCATTTCACATCATGTATTACACTGCGCAGGATTTTTAACCATATGTCGCGACATATTCTTATCTCTAAGGTTCCATAGACCAAGTAGAGCATAAAACAATTTCTGTATCGCAATAATCATTTCTCAACTTTCTTTCTCATTCAATTCAAATTCCATTCGCAAATAATTACATTTAATAATAAAATTTCATTCTCATTCTTTAAAAATAATATCATTGAAAAATAAATAAATTTCACTTAAACATAATTCAATCAAAATAAATATTGGAAATCACTTTTAAATATAATTTTACTTTTACCGAGCTATCACTTCGCGCCTGCGAATACCGCTTCGGTATTAAAAATTCATCAAAAAATATTATATAATTCGAACACACATTCGAGTTCTCCATAAAATCAATTATTAAATAAAATCATATATTAAAAATACTAATCAAACAATTTAAATGCAAATCAATAATTTAAAACATAATTAGTTTGAATACTTTAAAAATAATAGTACCAAACCTGAAAATTCGTCTGCAAAATAATCCTACTCCTTTAATTCCCGCACTCCTCGGTATTTGCGGATCCTAAAAATAATATTTAAGTATTTTTTTTATTAGTTTGGGTAGTTTAATTTAGGTCCCTAAATATTTAGAATTGGGTAAATAATTTAATCCTTACAATTTATTAGCCAAAGTTCACAATTCTAGTTCTGCCCAAACTCAATTTCAGACTTGCACACCCTTCGGTTTTTCAAGTATATCTTCCTATGTATTTAGTTTCTACCAAAACTGTTTTACAGCTATAAACTAGACATATAAAACTACAACTTTCATGTTTTGCACTTACTTAAATTCTATTTCTATCATGGTCAAATAATTTGTTAAAGTTTAGCCTGTTCTGTTAACTTATCTGATTCTGGCAGCCTGCACGCCGGCAGGTATTCTGGTCATAACTTTCATTTTAAGAGTCCAAATGGGATGATTCTGGTCTCAGTTGTTAACTAAGACATTTACCTACAAATTTCTCTTTTATAGCTTCCCTAAATTCCGACCCTATCATGATCAAAATCTCACTTGAATTCAACCCTCGAAATCTGCCAGATTATGATTTCAGCTTTCTCTCAACTTGTTTATGAACATATAGATCTTATCTAATCATTTAATCATTATATTAATATTATTCCCAATTTAATCACTTGAACCCTAGAATTTCAGAATTAGGTCTCTATTAAATCTCATTAATAAATGATCAATTAAAAAAATTAAAGGTAGAGATGTGTTGTTTACCTTAAAAATCAACTTTTCCCTAAGTTGTTTGGCTTGAGAACCCACAAAGATCCCTAGCTATTCTTTCCTTCCTTCGGTTTCTTCAATCTTTGAGTTCACAACAAATCTCTTCTCGCTCACTTTCAGATTAGGTTGAGATTAGAGAATGCAAAGTGAAGGTGAACATTTGGTGATTTAATTAAGAGCAGTAGGTAAGTATAATAATTTTCAAAATTTGTTGTAAACTTACTTCTTCCCTTATATTTTAATTTGAAAACATAAACCAAGTGCTAACACTACATGCGGATGCCACCTCTCCATATAAATTTGCCACCTATCTTAGTAAAATGCCACTTACCCTTCCTTTTCCACCGCTTGACCTATTCCAGCAACCTCATCTCTTACCATGCATATATATATATATATATATATATATATCATTTTGTTTTCATGCATACCAATGTGCACGTATCCCTTCCTAGATATAAACATAGGTATATATATTTATATACATACACATTACCTTATAATTTTTATTATATCCTTATTTAATTAAATCCATTTAGTCCACTAATTTCTTTTAATCTCAAATCAATCCATTTGCATTTTATTTTCTTATATGTATATATAAATATATATATCTATTAATCTTTTTTTTTTTGAAATTTCTCGGCTCTGCAAGATTTTCCATTAGCTAAATTTCCAGATGTGACATATATAATTACATTTAGACTTAATTAGTTAATATTTGTATATTTTAATATAAAAAATAAAAAGGGATTCAAACAATAATTGTGGAAAATAAAATTAAATAGGAATTAAATGCAATATACTTAGAAGAAAATATTTTGGAAACTAAAAGAATAAATGTGGACTACTATAAAATTAATTAAATTAATGAAGTTTGATATAAAAATAATTAGGGACTAAATTGATAATATTTGGACACTTAATAAATAGAAAATAATTAGAAATAAAAAGGAAACACTTAGAGAAAAATATTTGGATAATTTTTTTCTTATAAAAATACATATGACATTAGGTCCGTTGAGTAAAGGAAGGAGAAATCGAAACAAAAAGGGACGGTTGAATAAAGGAGACCGTAAAAATGAGGTTTGATACTATAACTACGAAAATACAGTTTATTAATTTTGCATGCATGAAAATTTACTACTGATTTATTATGCGTTTTTATAAATAAATGTTCATTGTGATGAAAATTATGGTTTGAAGAAATATATCGTTTGAGATGAAATTGTGAATTGAAAAATATATATTATTTGTGAATAAATTATAATTTGGAATGAATTTGGATAATACTCCAAAAATATTTATTTTGCTCTACTTAGGTAAGTGGAACTAGTGTGATAAGGGTATGATGCATTATATACTGAGCAATACTGCGAATAACCAAGTTTGACTTTGGGTACTCCAGCTACACCTGAGAGAAATACAGACTTTGAATGATTTGGATTCGGTCGTTAAAATAAATATTGATTTCGGTCAAAATAGGATGCTCCGGCTACGGGCTAGAGTTATCTGAGACTCTAAAAGAAATACAGTAGCTTTATCCCTGAGTCTACAAAATCGTAGTAGAGCCACCTGAATAATTAAAATAAGAAAATTTAGTATCGATTTATCTATCATTTATTTCAAATGAGTTGTTTATTATTTTATTATTTATTATTGAATTGTTTTCTTTAAGTGATTGTTTATTTCTTATAAATTTTAAATTGCATGAAAATATTATTATTACTATTTTTATAGTTAAAGTATCCACTGAGCGAAATTATTTAGCAAGTTTGGTTCATTCTAAACTTGTAAGTTTTCTGAAAGTCACGAGAAGAATCAGTACAGTCAAATAATATCAGGCTCACCAGAAATACATAGCAAGGCATATAATGTGAAGTTAAGTCAAAAATAGTAAAAGATGCTGGAATTAAATTTTCATTTATTCAATGTTATAAATTATGTACATTATAACCCAAGGGGTTGGCCTGGTGGTGAGGTAAGTCACCAAAGACCAAAAGGTCCTGGGTTCAAACCTTAGGGGTAACTAAAGGCAAAAAAAAAATTATGTAAATGTGGCACAACTTGGTTTGACTAAATGGTCAAATTAAGGAGTGTCACAGTTATGGTTTGATAATTTTATAACTGATACCGTGTATCATAATTTCTTTATTAATGAATTGAACAAAGTTTTATTATTTGATAAATAATTTTTGTTGAAATATGTTTTTATTAAAAACATTATAATCCAAAAAACTAAAGTCTTTTAAAATCCATCAATGTTCATAAAAGTCTTTAAAAATAAAGTCTTTAAAAATCTATCAATGTTTACAAAAGTCTTTAAAATTATATAAAAGTCTTTAAAAAAAATTAAAAAGTCTTTAAATATCTTTAAAAGTTATTAATTAAAAAAAGTCTATAAAAATCATTAAAAGTCTTGATTAAATACACCCCTTTTAGAAAGAATAAGTAATTTAAAAGATTGATTGGAAATAAAGTTCATAATTCAATTAAGATATTAGAAATTATAGAGAAAGATTTTAGGAAAGCTATTCAAGTAGTTGATAAATAAATAAAGTAAATAGTAATAAAGACAAAATAAAATAAAAATGCCAAAGAAATTTATGGAGTAAAATTAAGGTGATTTATTAAATTCAGGAGAATTATTATTATGGAAATAAATTAGATTAATAAAGGAATAAAGAAAATTCATTATTTAATAATAAAATAAGAAATTAATTGGGATTGTAAATATTTGTTAGATTAGATGGTCACGGAATTTGAACTATTTAAGGAAACACACGGGGTAAACACGGAGTGAAGAACACTTCAAATATCAGGTTTGGTACTTTATCATTGTTTAATTATTTTTAATGTATATGCTGTGCTTATGTGAACTGTGATGCTATGCTGTTGTAATGTACGTTGCAATGGTTTGATATATGTAGTATATATGGTATCAACATGTGAATTTATATTAAATAAGTCTAAAGTACCCACTGAGCTAGTAGCTCAGGAAGTTTAGTGTTTGCTAAACTTGTAAGCTACGGAAAGATATAAAGAAAATCAGAACAGTCAAATTGTAACACCACTTATAAGCTTACCGAAGTAAACCTATAAGAGGGCTACACATGTAACTCCCCTTCTAAACCCGCGAATGAGTCTAGAAGAAGCGTTACTACTTTCTCGGTTTTTGAGTCGGTAAACCTAAACATGTATTTATTTCATAAAATAATATATCCACATCACATATAGCTAGTTTCCACTATTACTTAGGTTTTACATACATACAAATATTCCATAGTCCAAAAGAATATATGTTTACATGACCAATATCATTTTTAATAATTTATGTATATGTCGGGCCTAACTATTACAAAATAACAAAAACTATACCAAAAGAGTATGTAGACTGTTGTGCTCATTGACCGGCTTCGACGGATGACTGGCTCTGCTACTACTTTAACCTATGAGTTTAGACTGGTAAACTCGCTGAGCAAACTATTGCTCAGTGGATGCTTTAACCGAAGTTGTAATAAAATAGTTATATAAAAGCATTTGAAAACACCAAAGTGGAGTATAACAAATCCTTGTATTGAAATCAAGTAAGCACATCTTAGTAACAAACATTATTCATTTAAATCATATTTTAGCTCTAGTGGCACTCAAAAGAACTCGACGATAAGAATTGGGGCTTTTATATGTATCCCGTATAGCCATTTGTAGACTAATACGCCGATACCATAAGTTGTATTCTCATCCTTATCCATTTCCAACACGTATTCCGTATAGCCATTTGTAGACTATATCGCCAATACGGTTTTACATATCATACATGTATCAATTTCATATCATATCATTTCCGCGGTTTTAACCCTGCGATGCATCGTATTCTTATCACTAGCATTTTAAGGGGAGCCACTTGAGATTAAAGAAATTCACATCATTTCATATACTCAAATAAGATTAATATCAAGTGTTATATGCTTTCATTCTTTTCATATTTCATACCCAAACGTTTCACGTGTATTACCATTCTCAATCATGCCTTTATTCAAGATAATACATCATTTGAAGCATAGTCACAACTTATTTTAATTGAACAATCAGTTATTTTGAAAACTACTGCTGATGTCGCGCGTGAGACACCTTGGTCACAGGCATGACAAAACCCCAGCAAGGACGTCGCGCTCGAGACAATGGAGTCGCGGGCGTTCCGACCTCTACTGGAACTTTATCACTCAAATCACGTTTTGTTCGCCAGCGCGCTCAGGGAATCGCGGGCGAGACATCAACAAGATTGTCAACAGCGTGGGCGCGACCAGTATATCCCGAACGCTACGCTGTTGACTTAAGCCGTCACGCGCGTAACGGTTAGGTTTCGGGCGCGACTATCTGATAAAATAGACTGCAGATTACGAAAATCACATTTCTCAACATACACAACTTATAAATCGAATGCTTAAACTTTGAAAGTCATTCTGAAGCATCTTTTACATTTTATGGGACTTAAATCAAAGCTTAAACACAACAAATCACATGTTCATTTCAAATCTCAAATATCACTCAAACATTCAAATATATGAAGAAATTCAAAATCAACTTTAAGAAAAACTAGGTTAAAGCATCAAACCTCTATTGATGAGCCTCCACTAAGCTCAAGCTATTTTTTTCCCCTTCTTTTTAGCTTTAGTCTCCAAATATATATATATATATATATATATATATATATATATATATATATATATATATAGTTCGTTTGTAAATATCTTAAGCCCTAACTTTCCCTCTTCTAGATTTAACATCACTAGCAAAATCTACCCATTACTTGACCATTTCTAACTTAAACAATAGAAGGTTTAGCTAGATTTGAAATAGAACCCTAACCTACACTAACTTTTATCTTTTGCTTAAGTTCTTTCCCTAGCTTCCTTATGAAATGGTAAAGAGCTCTTCTTGATTTTGAAGTGAGAGGTCGGCTAGAGTTTTGAATGGAGGTTGGAGATATTAAAGGTAGAAGATGTTGAGAGAAAATGGAAGCAAAAATGAGAGTAGAGGGGGAAAGGGAATGGGACGGCTAGGAGAGGAAGAAAAGGAAGAAAAATGTGGAATGAGGTGGAGATTTCTAGAAAGTGAAGAAAGATATTTTGGGTATTGGTGGACTTTTATTTGAACTCAACTATATGGGCTTGGTTCACAACACTTTCTTTTATTTTCTTTTGAGTTATATATAAAACCCAACATTCTTATCAATTCTCTCATTTAATAACTAACTCAACTCTAATTAAGCCCAATGCTAATTAACAATGAGAGTTTACCTTAAATCTAGCCGACGCTAACACGCATCCTGGGGTTAACCCTGACTCCCCTACTCCTCGGGATCCGGAACTCCTGCAAATACACTATTAGCTGTGACAAACTCGAGAAATTATAACTAGTGAATAAATAGGATGTTACAATCTACCCACCTTATAAAAAGGCTTCGTTCTCGAAGCTTACTGGTTAACAAACAACTGCAGGTATCGCTCACGCATTGTTGACTCATGTTGCCAGGTAGCTTCCTCAACTTTGTGGTTTCGCCACAGAATCTTAACTAAAGGAATCTCCTTGTTCCGCAGCTTCTTGGTCTTTTTAGCCAAGATTTGCACGGGCTCTTCTTCATATGATAGGTTGGGGTTTAACTCAATGCTTTCTGCTGGCAAGATGTGCGAAGGGTCTGATCTGTACTGTCTCAACATCGATACACGGAAGATGTTATGAACTCTGTCCAATTCTGGGGGTAAAGCTAAGCGATAGGTTATTGGACCAATACGTTCGGTGATTTTGTATGGCCCAATGAACCTAGGGCTTAACTTTCCCTTCTTCTGATACCTCATGACTTTCTTCCACGGAGATACCTTAAGAAACACTTCGTCGCCAACTTCATATCTAATATCTTTCCGTTTCAAGTCTGCGTAGGACTTCTGACGATCTGATGCTTCTTTCAATCTAGCTTGAATGATCTTGACCTTCTTCTCAGTTTTTTGTACTAAATCCGGACCAATCATCTTGTATTCATTAAGCTCTGTCCAACAAATTGGAGTGCGACACTTCCTGCCGTACAACGCTTCATAAGGTGCCATTTTGATGCTCGACTGATAACTGTTGTTGTAGGCAAACTCGACTAACGGCAAGTACTTGTCCCAACTTCCTTCCAAATCCATCACGCAAGCTCTAAGCATGTCTTCAAGAATCTGAATTACTCTTTCTGATTGACCGTCAGTCTGAGGATGAAAAGCTATACTAAACTGTAGCTTCGTTCCCAATGCTTCTTGCAAACTTCCCCAAAACTTCGATGTGAATCTTGGATCCCTATCGGATATAATGGACAATGGTATGCCGTGTAACCGGACTATCTCTCTGACATAGATTTCTGCTAACTTGTCCAGCGAGTAGTCCATACAGATAGGTAAGAAGTGAGCAGACTTGGTAAGTCTATCCACTACTACCCATACCGCGTCATGTTTATTTCGAGTCAAGGGAAGACCCGAAACAAAATCCATGGTTACTCGGTCCCATTTCCATACTGGTATGCTGATAGGCTGTAGCAATCCTGATGGCAACTGATGTTCTGCCTTTACCTTCTGACAATTCAAACACTTAGACACGTAAGTGTTGACATTTCTCTTCATTCCTGGCCACCAATAGCT